>CAIGRB010083592.1:79504-92116 GCA_903798255.1 Fraxinus quadrangulata | reverse complement strand
GATCGATTTGAACAATTCAAACTAGGTGAGTCATCTTAGACCTCGATGTCCTGACCCACTTCGACAACGTTGCTTAAAGTTAGATCATATTAGAGTATCTCCAAGAAACTCTTTAAATATGAAATATTCTCTATTTTAAAAAGTCAACATTTAAAATTATGCTCTAAGAGACTCTTTAAATTCACATTTTAATTTAAAGAGTGGGTTCAACTCTTCAAATTTCAAGAGCTAAACTCACTCTTTATAATTAAATGCATTCAAAGTGTTTTAATTTCCAATGTAGAAAAATAATAAAATAATCTAAAGAAAAGTTAGTTAAAATAAAAGATAAAGAAAAATAATAAATATTTTTTGAGAGTCGTAAAATTAGTGTTAAATATAAAGAGTTTGTTGGAGCACTTCAAAATTTTAACTCTTTAAATTTATAGATGTTCTTCAAATGATAGAATATGCTCCTTAAAAATAGAGAGTTTCTTGAATATGTTCTTGCGCCTTTAATGTATATGAAAAGGACCCCTATTAATCTCGTGCTGCTAATTTTACAACTATTAAACATCAACCACGTGAATATTAAAATTAATTACGTAAAATTTTTTGGTCCACAGCCTCTTCTTCAATATCAACGAGATGTGGCAACTAATAGATGTGGGCGGTCATTGCACTTGTTGGAGGCGCGTGCAATTGGATTTCCCTGTGTTAAGAGATCACGTGACTAGAGTTCCTTTGTCACGTGACTTGGTGTAAGTAGATTATAGAATCCAGGGGAAAACAATAGCCCCTGTTTGGCCAACATTCAATTTTAATTTATTTTTCTATCTTCTTTTATCAATCACACATTCTATCAATAAAATAATATTACACATAAATTCAAAAAAAAATTAAATTTTTGAATTAAAAATTCTTTAAAAAAAATATTATTCCAAAAAATCATTATTTTTCAGAAAAATAATGTAGCACAAACCAAGGCATAGGGCCATAGGCTGAAAAAAATTGTCCTATAAAGTAATAATAACTAATAATAATGTGAGTGCTGAAACTTTTGCAACTTTACTATGGGCCCATGAATGGGGATATTTTTGAAAAGTGTCATCGTTAGAGGTTAGGGAAAAAGTTGGAAGCTACGATCCCAATTTTTTTACTTAGCTCCTGTTTGACTCTATTTTTTTAAATTATAATGAAAAAAATAATAATTTTTTTAAGAATGTATGATTTTGAAAAAAAATTAAATTTATGTGTAATATTTTTTATTGAAAAATGTGTGATTAGTAAGAACAGAAAAAAAAAATTAACTTAATGAAAGCCAAACATAAGTTTAATTGTAGCTTCTATGTTAACATTTCATTTGTGACCTTTACAATTCCAAACTTTTCAATTGAATGTAGCAGGAAGGACAAATGGACGATTTTCCCCTTGAAATAAAATAAAAAGGAGAAAAACATAAAAGTAAATTAACTTCTTTCGTTTGGGTGGGGGTTGGGGTGGATGATTTATTTTTATTTTTTCTCTTTTTTTATTTTTTTTGTTTTTTAATTATTTTATTTGAAAATTTTTAAAATACAACTTTGTCTTTTTAAAATTGATTAAAATATGGTCAAATTCATTTTTTGGGTAAATTAATGGAGAAGATGACGATAACTGTCTATTTATCCTCCAGCTGTAACCAAATGAAAAGTTTGAAATCGTGGGTATCGTTTTTTTTTTTTTTTGGGTTAAGGGACATTGATTTCTTATACCATAGTCCTTATTGCTAAGGATAGGTACTCATTATTTGAAAAAAATAAAATAAACTAACTAGTCCGCGTATATAGAATGAAGGGTTAAAAAGTTAAATGGTCGATGTTAATATTTCAAATATTTATTTTTTTGTGAAGGGAAAAGTGTGGACGAGAAATCGTCGCTTGAAGCATGAAAGAAGTGCAAAGTGGAAGCGTAGATGCGTTACCCTTTAGTACGGCACTGTTAAACCCTGTCTCTACGAGGCTCTTTCATCTACTAGGCACATGGTAGCTTACATGACCGATCGACTATGACGCATTTACCATCATCCTCGCCTATGATGTCATCCCCTTTGTGTGGTGGCACCTTTTGGCCGGACCAATGAAAGCCGATGCCTTGGATGAAGCGGGCTTCGTAGTTTCACATATAATTGATAATTGTAAGTCTTCACCTGTAGGCACACTTTTTTCTCATTAATTGTCCAAGTGGTGTTTCCAGAATCAACATTTTATGTTACTTGTTATGTATGGCCTTTCTTTGTAGGTTTCTCTGCTAGCTAGGCTGCATCGTCGAAATCTGGTGAATTTAGTTGGGTATAACATGAGCAATGGAAGCTTGTAGAACCTTTTATATAGCATGTTTAGAGTTTGCAATCTCGTTATCCATTGATATTAAAACCTCTCTTCATTGTGATAACTAGTTGAAATTATACAATTCCTACTTTAGATTGAATTTGGTGTTATTTGTTGGAGTCCAATCTGAAAATTCATGTCAGATCACTTGTGGAATGACCTTGAATTAATCATAGAGGACTTTTTATCCAAATCAATTAGGACAATATGGAAGGATGGCCATGGACTCCCACACAGGTCGGACCATGGGAGATGTCATCTAAAAATATCATCATAACACAATTGTAAAATTGTTACCCTGGACGATGGCATTGTCCACGCCGACCAATTAAAAGAAAGTCGTGATAGCCTAAAGCGCAGGTTTATGGCCTAGGCATAATGACGATACATCGTTAGTGAATTCTCCAATCTAGGTCAAACACTATAACTTGATATGTCTATGATAGTGAGCTCCAATCTTGTAGCTTATATTAAGAGGGTAAAAGCCCAAATAAATGGATCGAACAATCAAGAAATCTATCGATGCTACTTACGATAAGTTTCGTATTTAGTAAATCAAATTTCAGCAAATATTTTACATATATTGTGTTAAAATTTCTTTAGTTGATATAAAGGTGGCACATTATTTTTGTAGCTTTTGTCCTATCAATAGTTTTCTTTCTTCTTCCCGGACCTTTAGAGCCATGTTTAAAAAATTATAATTTATTACTTTTTCTTCTACCATTTATATTTGTTCTTTTTCGTTTTTTTTTTTTTTTGATAGTTTCTCTTCATTTTCTATAAAAATCTTATAACACCTTTTCTTTTTCTTTTTTCATTCGATTTTTCATTTATGTAAAAGATCAATTTATAATTAAATTTTATATAAAAAATGACTAATTTACAATTAATTTATAAATATATTGATTGATTATTTATTATTTAAAGGCATGCCAAATTTATAAGAATAATTGGTGCAAGACCCGCTGACTTTTGTCTCTATTGCGGAAGACCCGTTATCCTTTCATTTTGGCGGAATACCCCCTTAGATGACCTTTTCGATGAGGAAGACTCCCTAATGGCTAATTATGTTAGTTTATATGTAACGACCCAAATCTTGCAATTTGAATTATTACGAAAACAACAACGTTTATTTTTTTTTGGGATTAAATTAAAAATTTCCTTAATTTTTTTTTTTATTTTGTAGTTTGCCCTTACGTTATATTACAAGTTCTATAAATTATTGAAAGCATGTGATTTAAGCTATATAACTTTGATTTGTTAGATAAAGAAAATAAACCAGTGGATTAAAATGAATGTTTGCATACTTTAACGAGTTAAATTTAGCAACACGCTACCCAACAATCAAGCTTAGTTGGACCACTTTTCGGATTCATAATTTTATGAAAATTTTATAGCATTTTCTAAACTCTTTCAAGTACGACATAGTAAAATTTCAGAATTTTTTAACATCATTTATGTACTCAAATAGACATTCAAACATGTAAAAAAAAAAAAAAAAAAAACTTTTTTGGGTACACTGAATATAGTACACAAAAAATGGCATAACTTATCCTACCGACCTTCAATTGACTTGATTCCAAAGCCAGCGGACAGAGGACTTATAGGGCTTTCAAACCCCACTAGTTTTGTCCAAAAATTCAAAAATTTCTTTCTAGGACGACGCGATAAAGTTCAGGTAGTAAGCTGAAAATTATTGTTTACAAACTAAAGTTTAATCCTAACTTCTTTTAGTTGTTTAATTACATGCCTACTTAAACCAATTAAAATATCAATGCTCAAATAAAAAAATAAAGAACTAAGAAGTTTTTAAAGAAAAGGTAAAGTAAACTAACACCTTTTAGAAATTAAATATAAGTTGTATAACTAGTAAGAATTATAAATTCTTAAATGTGACTAATTACACAAATGAAGCAACTTTCTCCTTTTGAATCCTCCGCAATTAACGTAAATCTCACTTACTCGATCATCCTTTAATCTGAAAAAATTTGTCAACATAGAAGGTGTGAGCTTTAAGCTCAATATGACTAGGTGCACCCTTTTGGTCATAAAGATATATACATATATATAAAGTGATAGGAAATAATTTAACATTTCACGTAGATGAATATTGACAAATTCATGATTCCAAAGAATCCCTTGGGATATTAGAAATCGTTTATGACCATACATAAACTTCGTTCTTCATAACTTCAAAAATTCGAACACGCATCACAAGCATGCATTTTTTTTTTATTAAAGGAGGGCAATACTTACGAGATTTTATTAATATGCCTCCACTTGTGACGAAAGAATACTGTGGTTATATGAAAATAATGAAAGTTATAAATGAGGAAGTACTATTTCTCTTACAATAAAAATAAATAACGAAGAATAAACCAGTAAACAAGGAAGTACTACTTACTATATAATAAGAACTAATGCAAATTAAGATAAAAATAAGAATTGAAAGTAAAAATAAAAATCAAACTATGGTATTGGGCAATCCATTTCTGTCAATTTGTACTAATGTCCTAATATGTCGTGATAGGTCAAATAGTCCATATACCTGATAACGTCAATGATCCCAACCCTCAATAGCAAGAGCATCTGCAACCTGATTTCTTTCTCTGTAAATGTGAGAAACTATATCTCTATTGAAGGATATGATATCTGTGATACGTTTGAGTATGCCCTAAATAGCCCATGGTCATCCTCCTATAGTGATGCAGTGAATAGCTACTGTAGAATTGGATCAAGAATAGCCCGGAGCTTTGCCTCTAATATCAAGCATGATCCATACGAAGTTGAGAAAGCCCTGATACAGTGTCATGCGTGATCTCTGATAATACCTTCCATACTCGTAAAATCATCTTTAACGTATCCATCAGTATTGATCTTGATAGATCCGACTGATAAAGTATGCCAACAAACTAGAATAGTGGGAGATGGGGAAGGGGGTCCATAAAAATACCAAATATGGGTGCAAGTGTCAAATTCCCTCGCCAATGTACCACTCAAAACAGTCCTCCCATATAAAGAAAAGAGATCATGTGATAGACCCTCCAAATGATATGTCTGGCTACTATGTGAATTCCCCTATAATTCACATCATTCCTCCCAGTCCATAGATACCAAAATATCAATAGATGAATGATAATGCAAATGTGTCCACAACGAACATAATGTCCAGAATACCTCAATCTCTGGAATCTATGTCGACTCTCTCTCCTGAACTCATAGGTATCTGAAAATTATCCCCAAAATGTCGTCATTCCTAATTGGAGATGCTACTGTCAGTGAGAATATGATTGATAATCTCAGTCTCTGAACAACATTGACAGCGAAAAGCCAATTGACATCCAATCCTCCCTTGAATAACTACATCTATTGGAATGAGGTCATGTTATAGTCTCCAGCAAAAGAATGAGACAGTGACAGGCAGAATGGAGCTCCATAGTAATCGGTATGAATCCTGATACAGCATCCCGAACGTACGAGCTGCCATGCTGACTTGGTAGCGAAGCTACCATCCGATGTATTTCACCAAATAATTCGATCTGGGGCATCTGCACATAAAGGTATAGCCCATATATGTTCCGCCATAAGAGGAGAGAAAATCGGTAATAAACGTGCAATATCCTACCCAATATCATCAAAGAAATTATGCACCCTTGTAGATGTGTGCTGCTGGTATGGGAATAGAGATGCCACGTGGTCTCACCCATCCAGCAATCATGCCAAAAAAAATCTAACATGCACCAAGGTATCATGTAATGTATGACTCTGTCTGAGGCCCAACTAATTTCAGCCTCTTCCAGGTAGGAAAAGCTGAGTAGGGAATTGCTGCAAATAAAGGGTGTGTCCCTGTACAATACTTTTCCCGTAAAATCTGGGCGCAAAGAGATCTTTGAGAACGGAACAATCACTAGAGTTTCATGAAGAATGTGTCCACCACATCCTGTAATCTTACCACCCTCATCAGTAGGAAGGCAAATCTCCTTCCAGCTCAGCCAATGTAAACGTTGCACATGTTCTTTGGAATCCCACAAGAATCGCGCAAAGATGCTCTCAAGTTTTTTCAGGATAGCCTTAGGGGATTGCATGATCTGAAGAATATGTAATGACATGGATAAGAGCACTGACCTCGACAAATTAATGCAGCCCCCATATGATAAAAGTCGTGAAACCCAATTTGAGATCATGTCCCTAACCTTCAGATAAGGTCATCATAAGTGAAGCTCAAGAGCCTTCTCTTAATTAAGAGGAGTCCCAGATAGGTGAACGGCTACTGCTGGTGTCGAAAACCAGTCAAAATCACCAATCATTTGATCTGACTAATAGATGCCCGTTTGGGTAGTATTAGTCCGCTCTTGTCCATGTTAACTAACTTACCAGAGACCCCCTCATAATGCTCCAGACAACCAAGAATCCTCCTAATAGATTATTTTTGACCGTTGGCGAATATGATCAAATTATCAGCAAAATATATATACATATACATATAATGAACGAAAATGGTGAATACTTAACATCACCTACCCTGATTTTCTTAAAATATAAATGAACAAAATTTGTAGAAGCATTTATCCTTCACACTCTTGCTATTTTTTTCAGCGTAACTTAACTAAAAAGAGATTTTTGAGAGAAAAATAAATGCAAATTTTTAATTGAGGAGAGGTGTAGTAAAAATGTGACTTTCCTCTTCTTGTAATCTCTAGTTTTAGTGAAACGCTAAATATGAGAGTTATATTATCGTTAACTTTGTTAAATTGAGTCTTTAAGTTGGAATTTAAAGAGTTTTAAGCTCATAGAAAACAATTCTTACAATTTTTTTAATAAAAACATTTACATGATGAAAAATAGAGGAAAATGAATTATTCATATGATTTGTAACCTATGTAAAATACCATGCAGATGACTGTTATGACAATCAAGTTATTCATTAAATTTTTGTAATCAAATTTGTTTAAACATAATATCTTAAAATTTTGGGCTTTTAAATAACTTATGGTTTGGGTTTTCATTACCTTAAATAGGTCGAGCCTTCATAGTTAATTTTTTAAATGAGCCACATCAACCAACTTAACAATATAAAATTTGGGACTTTACATCCCTCACATCTTGAAAAAAAATTCGTTCTTGAGATTACCTTAAATCAGACAAATAGTGTCGGATACTTGGCTTTAATTTCTGCTACTGTTTACCAAATAACCTCCTCTAAATGTCACAACTGAACTTTGGCCAATGGAATTTCCTCAATCTTTAATTTTTGTACATTTCTGTCCAAAATAGCAACTGGAACGTCTTCGTAAAATAGATCTTTCTGAACATCTAATATTTGATAATTCACCACATGACCTCGATCGTGCACATATTTTCTTATCTTAGACTTAGACACGTGACACACATCACGCATGATAGAAAATTCGGGTGGTAGGGCTAACTGATACGCTACGTTACCAACCTTATCGAGAATTTTGAAAAGTCCTATATAATACGGTCTTAGCTTGCCTTTCTTGCCAAACCTTAGTACACCATTCATAGGTGTCACTTTCAAAAAGACTTTTTCACCAACTTCAAAATTCAGGTATTTTCTTTGATTGTCTACATAACTCTTTTGTTGATTCTGAGATGCCTTTATGTAGTTTCTGATCTTATCAATTGCCAAACTGTTCGCTCGATGATTTATGGACCCAAAATTCTTTTCTCGCCAACTTCATCCTAATAAACATCATGCCAATGGTTGACTGGAAACTATTGTTATAGGCAAATTCTACTAATTGTGGTATAACTCCTAACTCCTTCCTAAGTCTAATACATAAGCACACAACATTCTTCCAATATTTGAATAGTTCTTTTGAATTGACCGTCTGATTGCGAATGGTAAGTCGTGCTAAAATTCAATTTTATTCCCAATACTTCATGTAAGCTTTTCCAGAACTTAGAGGTAAACATCAGGTCTCTATATAAAATAATAGATATTGGGATCCATGCAATCCAACTATCTCTATAATGTATTACTATGCCAATTGATAATACTAAACGTCATTCTCACTGGCAAAAAGTGAGATGTCTTCGTCAATCAATCAACAATTACCCAAATGGTATTATTTCCTTTCACCGACTTAAAAAAACTGACTACAAAATCCATAGAAATATGTTCTCATTTCCATTATGGTATTTCTAGAGGATTTAATAATCCCGATGGTCTTTGATATTCTATTTTCACTTGTTGATAAACTATGTATTTACTAACAAAAACTCCAATACTTCTTTTCATGTTCCTCCACCAAAATATATCTCGAAGGTCTCGATACATCTTTGTACCACCGGGATGAGCGGCCTAAGGGGTGGAGTAAGCTTCTTCTAGAATTCCTTTTTCAATTTCTCGTCCTTAGGCACACAAAGTCTTCATTTGAACTTTAATGCCTTATCTAACGATACCTCAAAATCCTTCCTCTTATCTAATCCAACCTCACTTCTAGTTTTCTGGAGAAATGGATCCTTATCTTGTGCTTCAACAATTCGATCTTTAAGATTTTGTCAAATCATCAAAATCTCTATCTGAGTTGTAATTTGATTCGCATAACAACAACCTTAATTTTCATCTTCTCGAACTCTTTAATCAACTGATCTTGATCTGACATAAAAAATTACCAACTAGCCTCCTGATTTCCTGCTTAAGACATCTACAACCACATTAGCTTTACCATGATGATAAAGTATGGTGCAGTCTAGTCATTTACCAGTTCCAACCATCTTTTTTGTCTCATATGCAATTCCTTTTAGATGAAAAAATATTTGAGACTCTTATGATCTGTATAATTTCACACTTACATCTATACATATAGTGCCACCACAACTTCAATGCTTGAACCATTGTCGCAAGTTCAAGGTCATGTGTCAACTAATTTTGCTTATGTTGCTTTCGTTGTCTTGAAGTATAAGCAATCACATTTCCATACTACATTAGGAAACACCCTAAACCTTGCTTAGATACATCATTGTAGATCACAAAAACCTGTAATCCTTCCAAAATTGTTAACACTGGTGTCGTGACCAATCGTCGTTTCAACTCTTAGAAGTCTTGTTCACATTTATCCGACCCATGAAGTTTTACTCCCTTTCGAGTTAACTGAGTCATTGGTCTAGTTATCTTAGAGAAGCCTTCAATGAATTTCCGATAATAGCCAGTAAACCTAGAAAATTTCGAACGTCACCCACATTAATTGGTATGTTCCTGCCTCCACTTTAGCTTGGTCAGCTTCAATCCCATGACTAGTAACTATGTGACCAAGAAACCCTATTCGGACGAGTCAAAATTCACACTTCTCGAACTTGACATATGACTTTTCCTTTCTTAGAGTCCCTAACAACATTCTAAGATGTTCCTTATGTTGATCTTTGCCTTACAAATATATCAAAATATCATCAATAAAGACTATAACAAATCAATCCAAAATTGATGAAACACCATATTCATCAAATCAATAAACACCGCTGGAGTGTTGGTTAAAACAAAAGGTATTACAATAAATCCATAATGGCCATACCGAGTCCGAAAAGTTGACTTTGGTATATCACTCGACTTAATCTTTAATTGATGAGACCCTGATCGTAAATCAATATTAGAGAATACCTTCGCTCCTCTCAATTGGTTAAACAAATATTCTATTCTCGATAGAGGATATTTGTTCTTAATAGTGAGTTTATTCAGTTCACGGTAGTCTATGCACATTCTCATGATGCTATCATTTTTCTTAACAAACAATATCGGTGCTCCCCATAGAGAAACACTGTGTTGAATAAGCTTGTTATCTAACATTTCATGAATCTAGATTTCTAATTCTTCTAACTCTTATGGTGCCAATTGATACAACTCTTTAGATACTGGTAATGTTTCAGGAACCAAGTCTATCGCAAACTCGACTTGCCTATCTGGAGGTGTATTCAGAAGATTTTCTGGAAATACATCTTCAAATTCTTGCACTATCGGTACTTCACTCATCTTATATTCTTGATATTGCATTCCCAAAATATTTCCTATAAATCCCCGACTCGTTTATTTCTCCAACATTTTTTAGCCTTTAATGTTGAGATTACTTATGTTTTAGGTTTGTTGTTCAATCCAAAGAACACAAATTCTTCTTTCCCAGAAATTTTAAAAGACACTTCACTTTCTCAACAACGAATGGTGGCACTATTACAACCCAACCATTCCAACCTAACGAATGGTGGATATATTACTTTTTGATGGGATATTTGAGTGATTAAAACAATGTTAAAATATTGGGGATAAATTTAATTATTTTTAAAATTATAATATGGATAGATTTAAATTGGGATGAATATATAAAAGTATCGTGGATGTATAATGTTTAAATTAATGAATTTAACAAGATTAATATTGGAATAAACATGGATAAATATAATACTTTTTATTACATTTAAAATTTTAGCCCATGTTTGTCTCCAATTTTAAGCAGAATTTGTACCGTTGCTACAGTAACTCGGCCGGAATATTTTACCACTTTGTGTCATAGTGGGCCTCACTTTAAAAAAAAAAAAATAAGGGCAAAAAGTTGATTTTCGTGTTAAAATAATCTGAAACAAATAGGGACTTAATAATAATAAATTTAGAGTGTGATAAATATACAAAAGTATAATGGAAATAGCGGCACTCAATAAAAATGACTTAATAGCAAAAAACGTCCCTACGTTTAACACTTCTTGTGAAAAAAGTCCAAACGTTTCATTTTTTTTTTGCATTTTCGTTCTTATTTTAACGTTTTATTGCGGAAAACATGCTTAATAGCAAAAAAGTCCCTACGTTTGACACTTTTGTGGAAAACGTCCATACGTTTCATTTTTTTTTTCATTTTCGAAATTATTTTAGCGTTTCATTGCAGAAAATATCTGTTTCACAATTTTTAACGTAAAATGATCAATATACTCTTCCATTTAAATAAAACAAAATTAAGATTTATTTGGACAAAATAGCCCCAAAAATTAGAGAGCAAAATTATATTTATTTGGACTCATCTGTACTTTTTAAAAAAGTTCAGAAGTAAGATTGCAATTTGTTCTTTATTTTTCTTCTCTCTTTTTTTGTTTTATTTAAATAGAAGGGTAAATTGGTCATTTTACGTTAAAAAATGGTGAAACGAATATTTTCTGCAATGAAACGTTAAAATAAGGATGAAAATGAAAAAAAATGAAACGTAGGGATGTTTTGTGCTATTAAGCCTGTTTTTTGCAATGAAACGTTAAAATAATGACGAAAATACAAAAAAATAAAACGTTGGGACGTTTTCCACAAGAAATGTCAAATATATGGACGTTTTGTGCTATTAAACCCAATAAAAATGGTTTTTTAAATAGTCATAACATCAATTTTGAACATCCAGACTTTCCATTTATACCCCTATCTGCTCTTTCACCCTATATCAAAATTCCAATTCTAGGGTTTACGCACCAAGGTTTTCCCCCGTCTCTATCTTTGCTTTCAATTCACCCATATATAGATTAAGAGAAGATGAGGAAGCTGAAATTTCATGAGAAGAAGCTGTTGAAGAGAGTTAATTTCTTGGAATGGAAGAGAGAAGGCGGCCACCGAGAATCCTTTGTCATGCACCGCTACCATGTAACAGGCAGAGACGACTACAAGAAGTAACTCTTCATTCCTTTTTCATTTGGTTCTCAAAAACTAGTTCAATATTGGTGAAGTTTCGAATTTTTTGAGTATTTTAATTGAAAATGGCATTGTTTAATTACTTGCCATACTTTTTAGGTATTCGAATCTGTGCAGAATGGTGCAGAAGCTAGTGAACATACTAAAACAGATGGATAGCAGAGACCCTTTTCGGACTGAGATGACTGATGCCCTCCTTGAAAAGCTGTGAGTTTTCTCCTTGAAGTTCAATTCTGATATTTATATCCTTAACGAGGAGATTTGTAGCTACATTGCTGTGCAATTGTGAAATAGTCTCTGGTTTTGTAGTTATATAATTTGTTGTCTGGAATAAAAAAGCAAAAAGTTGGAAATCCAGCTTTATAGGGAGCTTGCCAAGTTACATGATTGGATCTAAACATAAAGGCCAATTTTCCACGCCTTGACAAGTTCTGTGTTACTCCTATTCCATGCTTATGTAGGGGGCAAAGTTCTCAACCTTTTTGGATAGCCTAATTTTGTACATGGGTTGCACCTCCTTTCCCTAGTGAGAAGGGTCTTCCCCTGGTTGCCATCTATTTTCTGCTCCTGCATATGAGATTGGAATCTAAC
>CAIGRB010083592.1:53342-72466 GCA_903798255.1 Fraxinus quadrangulata | reverse complement strand
CTCCGTACTGATCAGATGACAAATATTGCAGGAAATATTCAGTGCTTTTTGGCTAAGCTTTAAGTGCTTATAAGCACCGGGTTCCAAGGAATGTGTAGCTAAAAAGTAAAAGTTGTGGGTCCTACAAATTGTATGGATAAAAATAGTGTTTGACTGCCTTATAAGAATTATAAGCTTTGCCAAACATGCACTCAGTCATACGT
Source organism: Fraxinus quadrangulata (assembly GCA_903798255.1). Taxonomy (NCBI): domain Eukaryota; kingdom Viridiplantae; phylum Streptophyta; class Magnoliopsida; order Lamiales; family Oleaceae; genus Fraxinus; species Fraxinus quadrangulata. The sequence goes on along the minus strand of CAIGRB010083592.1, from coordinate 72,263 downwards.
TACATAATCTGCACTTATGTTACGTACCTGAGGGGTTGATGGAAGCATGTAAAGGCTATTATCAGGAGTTTGATAGAAAGCTGAAACTTCCTTATCAATGAGATCTTTTGCACCATTTGATAAGTCCACAACAACATTACATCCTGGAATTATGGTGCTTGATGCATACTCCCTTGCAGCTAATGGCTGCTGACTCCAGAAAGAAGCAGCATCCTACAGCATCAAGGGAAAATTAACCAGTAGTTAGCTAAACTATTAAGACAGATGAATGTGCAAACAAAACTTCAATATATTCTAACAGTATATGGAAACTACGGCAGCTATATTTTGAACCCTCATAAACGGAGGTTATATGAACCTTATAGCCCTTTCTTAAACCAATTGGTGAGATGGTTACAATACTCACTCCATCTCATGTTGTTTAATACACTAACCTTCTCTTGATGTCACATGAAATATGTCATGGCAGAAGAATGGAAACATGCTTACACATATATTTCAAATTGACCGTTCAAAATTAACAATACAAATAATAAAAAATGGTGGCCATGTATTCCAGCTCAATTGAAAATGTGTACAATAAGTGGAGTATAAAAAGTCTGAACCCTCGATTCACACATTGAAATTCTTGGAAATGGCAAACCAATTGGACGAACTTTTGTGTAGAAAGAGAAGTGATATTTTATCCCGTTCGACTTACCATTACTCTTGATGTTGACTATTTCCGCAAAGTGGTGAAGTAACATTCGTTTCAAATGAGAGAAAGAAGTGCAAATTCTTTTTTCAATATAGAAGCGATTTTTCAGCACTTTGTCATCTGACCGTTACTAAGGCTTTTGATTTGAGATTTGAAATTATGGATGTAATTTTTACCTAATATAATTTAGCGATATTAATTACAGGAAAACTACCGATTATTATTGTCTCCTGGAAGTAAATTAAAGCAGTCCCACCACAGCCACAGATAGAAATGGGGAGAGTAAGTGGATTCCTGTAAAAAAGTGGGGGGTGTGGAGAGCTATCCTACCATGTTTACTCTAAGTAAGGCATTGTAGATTGTTTCCAGTTCAGATCTGCGGGCATCAAACTCTTCAATTTTTTTCCACTTCTTTCTCAAAGAGTTTTCCGCTTCCTTCCTCTCGGCACAAGATTTATTTAAGCGCCGTACTTCAGACATCAATAAGTTCAAGCTGGCCCGCAACCCAGCTGCTTCTCTTTCCTTGGCCCAAACCTCTAACTGCAAAGAAGAGAGGCATATGTTTAATGTCCAAAGCAGTGAATAGTTTGAGTTTACACAGAGTCCAATTACTACCCAAAAAACTGAACGGAATAGCTGTATAAAACATGCACGAAACCTTTTCATAAAGTAAATGATCAACTGAAGACATATATTATACTTTTTAGTTTTTTTTTTCAATTGAAGAGCATCAGGGACGTAGGTATGTCCATAATCTCCCTCTCACCACCAGAATACAGATATAGGAAGAAAAAACTCAATACATATGCACAACCATGTCTTTGGCCGTAATATAGTATTTTAAAAGAAACGCAATTGTCTTTTATGCAAAAAGCTAAACAACAGCAGCCTTGCATCAACTGCATTCTTTTCGTTTCCCTATTTTTTATTTTTTCAACCAGTGACCTTAGGACTTCACAGCCTGTCAACTTCCAGCACGGGATGCTAATCATTTGACAGTTTTGATTGCCCACAGCGTACGCATTGAAAGGCGGAGATTATGAGTTCTCATTGTTAGAAGTACCTCAAAATGCTGTTTTGATACTTACATCTTTCTATACCAATGCCACATTTCTGCTTTTATGCCTTCTCTTCAGTCCACGCCCAAATTTTAAGAAATGTTTCGGACTTATGAACATGTGAAATTACAAATTTCAAAGCTGGATCCAAGATCAAACATTCAGTTGTAACCCAACATAGAACAAAACTATGCCTAACCTTCCAGTCTTATTTTTTCTTCCCAAATAAATATGACCCCTAACATATTAGAGAATCAAACAAATATTTTAAGTGATAAAAAGGTTATCCTTAATTATTGTATCATATCACTGATACATTGCACCTCAGAATATACACATGGTGGGTGGTCTTAGCCCATAACGAGTTTTGGTCAGGATAATTAATTCAATTAAGACATGACATCTTAATTTCTGATAGAAGTGCAAATTAAAGCAACTGTAGGCTTGATCTAAGAAGTGCGGGGACCACTCTCTTTTTTACATGCATGCAGAGGACGATGGCAAGGCAACAATGAGATATGATCTTCATTGATAATAAAGATGATTTGTTATGCCCTGCTTAAAGCTAATTTATGCAGAATAAGCTGAAACCAGAAAAGGTATCTAAACTCGATAAAATACAACTCTGATTTCACACAATAAGAAGAACCGTCAAATGATGCAAGACATTAATCAAGTTAGCGTTGAAACTCAACTAACATAGCTTATGTATACCCAAAAAAAATAAAATAGAATAAATATTACCTCAAGTTGCCTGAGGCTGCTCATACTCTGTGATGTTCCCGCGGCTATAAGTGAGTGTTTTGAATCTGCACCACCAACTCCATGGAGACGTTTCAAAAGAAGTTGACTCATGTTTCTAGCTTCGGCAGCTTTGTTGAGTGCATCTTCAGTGGCCAAAAATTGCTGAACATGTGCTTTCTGTAGCAAATAAAATATATGACATACAATTGAAAAAAAAACTAGAAGTTGATATATAAAGAGGCCACTAGATAGAGGAAGACCTGTCTTTCCAAAAGTTGATTTTCACTCCCTCTTGAAGGAGCATCACCTCCAATCTTCCCATTTCCATAAAGCTGATGGTGTAATGGTGAGTTTATATCAGGAGATGAAGTCTCAATTATTGTGTTATTGTCATACTTGTACCTACATCAGACAAAAGACATTTTACACATAAAATGAAAAAAAAAAAAAAAAAAAATTGGCATAGAAACAGTGAAGACAGCAAAAAACAAAAAATGAAACATGAAAGAAATGAAGTTTAGCAATAGAACTGAGAGAAGGAGTCATACATACATCAAGGCAATACTCCATGAATGGAAAAAAGTTTCAGAAAATACATGAGTTAACCTGAGATGGAGTGTATAGAATTTGAAAACAACTACTTAAGTTTTATTCCCAGTAAATGTGGTGTCACCTGCACCAATCTTTTTCCACCACTCCATTAGATCCAGCACTACATCTACCAAAACTACAATTAGACAAATATTTTGTCACCAGAACTACATCTACCAAAACTACAGGGATATCATCGTTCTAGTGAATAGAAGACTTAGGACATGTCTGGACGATGTGTCGTCCTTCCCTTAATTTTTCGCCAATTAGTGTTTGCTCCACTAGTTGACATATATTGTAATTTTCTTATTTTATTAATTTTGGTAAAACTACATGTCCATCTTAGGATCTTCATTTTCTACAGCATAGGTCTCATAGACATGGTGACACAGGAGCTTATATTTGACAATGAACAATTGAAGATTAAGAAAAGAAAGAATGCAAAGAAGAGAAGAATTGAGTACAAGGAACTGAAATAATCTAAATTGGAACAAACTTCTAATAAAATAGAACTTTAATGAATTATTGAAATTAATCTAATCTATTTAAAATAATCGTACTTTTAATAGAACTTTATTTTAAATCCTAATTATACTTTATCTCTATCTCCATCACATTGTCTTTCACCAACCCAACAATCAGTATTATAAAGCATAGTTGGTCTCATAGCCATGTAGAACTTCCCTTTTAACTTGATATCTTCCGATTACATAAAATTTTGTATTATTTCTCCATAGTGTTTTAACCACTGTTATTCTATGCATAGATCATTTTCAAGTCTTCGTTTCTTACTATAAATCAAAGTTAAATACTTAAAATGGTCATTTTCAACGACAATATACCTTCTATTGTGTCTCCATTACCATCATTTTTTCTACTACAATTAAAGGGAATTCTATGTATGCTCGTGACTTCCATCTAAATCCTAACCATGTTAAACTTCTAGATTTTAAGGTGCTTCTGCACTATAATATAAATCACATAAATCATCCCAGAAACCCAAATAATGTCACCTTCTTGGCTTCTTGATTATAATTCGAGAAGTATGTCATAGATGTTACCACGTCAAGAAAACATGCTTTTAATAGAACTCTATTTTAAATTAGAACAAACTTCTAACAAAATAGAACTTTATTGAATTATTAAAATTAATCTAATCTAATTAAAATAATCATACTTTTAATAGAACTCTATTTTAAAATCCTAATTATACTTTATCTCTATCTCCATCACATTGACTTTCACTAACCCAACAATCCGTATTATAAAGCATAGTTGGTCTCATAGCCATATAGAACTTGCCTTTTAACTTGTTATCTTCCAATTACATAAAATTTTGTAGTATTTCTCCATATTGTTTTAACCACTGTTATTCTATGCGTAGATCATTTTCAAGTCTTCATTTCTTACTATAAATCAAAGCTAAATACTTAAAATGGTCATTTTCGACGACAATATACCTTCTATTGTGACTCCATTACCATCATTTTTTCTACTACAATTAAAGGGCATTCTATGTATGCCCGTGACTTCCATCTAAATTCTATTCATGTTAAACTTCTAGATTCTAAGTTGCTTCTTCACTATAATATAAATCACATAAATAATCCCAGAAACCCAAATAATGTCACCTTCTTGTCTTCTTGATTATAATTCGAGATGTGACAGATATTACCACGTCAAGAAAAACAACCGGAAGCATAAGAAACAGTAGTTGCAAATATTTACAGAATTATATTAATAATGGCTCTCAAAATATATCAATTAAGAGCTCATTCACTGAAATGGAATCAAGGCAAGTAACTTGCATCCATCATTACTAATTGACATATATGATTGGAATTTCTCAAGTGCACTGCTTTATCTTTATAATATGAGAAAACACCTCAATAATCAAGAAGATGGAAGCTAGCACAGACTTCCAAACATAATGACAGCAGCATAGATAACCTGCAGAACAGGAATGCTTCTACAAGCAATACAGAGGTGCAATATGATGGAGTGTGAGCAGAGAACTGACTAACAAAGAGTAGCACAGGCAGATTCGGAACGTAATTTACAAATCTTTCATTACAATTTAAATTGTGTTAAGTAAGCAATTGAGGAAAAAAAAAAGTTATACTGAGAACACACCAGAAGGAGACAAGTATATAAGTACCTTAATGCTTCTGCATCAACTCTAACGTCATTTTTTTCTATTTCTCTAGTAATCAGAGCTTTCAACCTTTGGCTGTACGAAGTGATCGCCTGCAGTAAATGGGGAGGACTTCTTATGCAATCTACAATCACATCTATAATCTCAGTGGTTAAATCACCATCAAAGTTAATGCCTAACTTTGCAGCTTCCAACTGAGGATTTGTATGAATCCCACTTCCTTCATAAGCTGGAAAAGAGCTGTGAATCTTTTCAGTCATCTGAGTCGCAAGGGATTCACACAGTTTTCTGATATTTCTTTCCCTTGCTGTCTCAATAAGTATGACGTCATCTGCAGATTTGACGCCTTTAAGAGCTGCTGAAGCTTCTTTCTCGTTATTTACATGGAAACTGGTAACCATTTCATCACGAGAATCAACACTTGATCGCTGAGCATTCCTCGCTTGGTTAACATAATAATGTAAACGTTTATGGTACTCGGCAAATATCTTGACCGCTTCATCACACTGTTGACCATAAGCCTCCGACATTACCTGCTTGTGCCTGCATGTTGTAAGTCAATATGGTATTAATTTCTTCACTAGTAAGAATTTGGATATAACCTTTCCAATTCAATCTTCACTTATGACTAGTTCACCACATTTTTCATTTTTAACAAAATCTAACATGAACAAGTGTATTATTCTTTGCGGAGTGGACAATCTAATAATCAGGTCAAATAACAAAGTATTGCCCAATTTAAGCTTCGAATTATGTGAAATCTTCAGTTTTTTCCTCTTCCTTTAGAACACCCTTCATTCATATGTAAAAATAAAAGGCAAAATATAACCAACTAATATTTGCACTTTGACCATGTAATAGTTGGTTCAAACATATCCATGTTTGGATAAAAAGATTTAAAAGTATTAGTCAATATTAAAAAGAAAAAATAAGCTAAAATCTTCTTTATTATACTGCCAGACCTATCCATTACAATAAATGTACAAAAAGAATCCACTTTATTGTAGAATGGGAATTGCTCATCTCCTCAAAATCTTTTATAATTTCAGTTCCCCGGTTACACTATTCACAGCTTACAATCTATTAAACCTTAACTATTCACCTGTTAATTTAGTGAGAAAAATCATCATCGTATTGATTGGTTACCTCATTGATTAACGACTGAAAGAGAAGAAGCAATAAGGTCTTACAGCACTGCAAAAAGTGATGAAAAACAATTAACCTATAATTAGATCGCTCATCCAGCATGCGTTTGCGCTCAGCCTCCTCCCTTGAAACCTCCAACATCCTCGTCTTCAACTCCTTCCGCTGACGCCTCACAATCTGCCTCAATTTCTCCACTTCCTTCTCTGCCAATTCCCTCTCCTGCAATGCCATTTCCCTACTACTGATATCCGCCAAACCCTCCCTCCCTGCTCCCAATCTCTCCTTACTCCTCCCCCTACTGTTCTTCACATCGTTGCCACCACCACTACCACTACCATCCGCGCCATGAACAAGAATATTCCTTCTAATATTCTCAACCGTTTTCTCCGACTTCACCCTCTTTAGCAGAAAGTTCCAGACTGGGATCATGTTCCCGCGGCAAACCTTCCGGAGAGAGTCAGCGGTCGGCATTGAGGCCGCCTTGGATGATGAAGTGTACGGCCCTAAAGGCCGGTAGCCCATTTCTTTCTGAAGCCATTCCAGAATTGCCTCTGGCGATCCAGATGAACTTTGCATTGTGAAATTCAAATTCAAATTTTCTCAAATCAGGAAGAACAATTGGATCGTTATTAGATTTGAGTTCGAAAACCCCTAGTTCGTTTATGTAATTAAAATTAGGTGGTTAATTGTATCTGAATGTACAGTGGTTGGCTGGCGAGATGATTTCTGGGAATAATTGAAGAATTTGAATACGTACATACACTGCTGCATACACACTGTTACATAGCAACGGTAGTGTGTGACCTTGTTTGACTCGATTTTAGTATCCTTTAAATAGAGGATTTTTTTGTGTGTTACATAAAACCAATTTTTCAAGATTCAATTTCAAATTTCAGATATTAAGTTTCACTTTTCAAAAATCAAATATTTCATTTTTATACAAACCATAATTATACAATCCTATCCATCTTCCCCTTTCTCTCATCAGTCTCGACTCTCTCTACATTTTCCACCCTTAACCCTAACTATTCTGACGCTGCACCCACCCCCTCATCTAGCACTAGAACCCTCTCATTTCACTGTGCGATGAAGCCATTGTAGAAGAGGCGATGTGCGTTCGAACTGTGACGATGAGGCTGTTGCGAACTCGCAGCAACGACGACGAGGTGCACCCGCCGTAGAAAATAACCGTCATTTATCAATGTCATAGTGTAATCGCTCGTAGGACTGTCGCGTGCATCGGATGGTCACTCGCACAGGACCACCCTTGTGGCTCCATTAGACTCTCGCCTATTCTATGGCTCCTTCAGATTCGTCAGATCTAAAGCCCAACCAAAAAACATAAGTCGGCAGTGGTGGATGAAGATTGGTGATTTTCCATTTTTACGTTTTTCTGGTTTTGTTTGCAAATGGTTGTGTTTTAGTGGTGTTTGTTGTGGTGTGATAGTGGTGTTGGTGGTTGTTCAGTGGTGGTTGGATGATAGTTGTGCAGGTGGTTTTTGGTGGCAATGGTAGTGATGGTAGCTGTGGCGGTGATGACAGTAGTTGTGGCGATGTCGTTGGTGGTGGAGGTAGTTGTTGGTGGTGGTGGAGGTAGTTGTTGGTGGTGGTGGAGTGACGGTTGTGGATGGTGCGGTGGTGGAGGTGGTTGTATTAGTGGTGGTGGTGGTGGTAGTGCGGTGGTTGTGGGTGGTCGTGGTGATGTCGGTATTTTTTGGTGGTGGTTCTGACGACGGGGTTTCGGGTGCCATGCTGTTGGTGAAAGTAGTGAGGTGATGTTCACAAGCGTTAGTGGTGGTCACAGATTATTTGGTTGTTTGTGATCATTAAATTCATTAATGGTGACCGATAAATAATATGTGATCAATAAAAAATATAAATTATGATCAAGAAATAATGTGTGACCTAAAAAATTGTTAATTTGTGATAGATAATTTGACAATTTGTGACTATCTTTTAAGTTGTGACTTATAATATTTGTGATTTGTGACCGATGAATAAATTGTGACCGTAAAAAATTTGTGACATGTAAAATTTGTAATTTGTGACAAATTAATAATATGTGACCAATTATATAGAATTTGTGACCAACTATTTGGACTAACTGTGACATTAAAATTTGACAATTTGTGATTAAAAATTAATCTGCGACCAATAAATTTGAAAATATATGATTGANTAAAATTTGTGATTTGTGATCAATTAATAATATGTGATCAATTATATAAAATTTATGACCAAATTATATGGAATTGTGACATTAATATATTTAATTAATAAAGTATATGTTTACTTAATTAATTTATAAATAAAATTTTAAAAAAATCTGAAATTTGAAATTTTAAACATTAATCTCTTAAATTTAAAATGGGTGAAACTTAACATCTTAGTTTTTTTGGCATAAAAATAATATATATTAATGGAATAATTGATTTTTTTTTAAAAGACAAGTTAAACGCTTCTTTTTAAAATGCACGTTTGATGTATTTTTAACTATTTTTCGATATTTGTTTGGACCATTCGATATGTCAATGATATAGTTCTTGAAACGAATTTCAAGATGACGTAGGCCATTCGTTGATTCGGCCAGCGTATGATCGTTGGAGAATTTTTAAAGTTAACATGTTATCGAAATTTTTGAAATATTAGTTTGGAACGGTCTACTTTGACAAGCCAAATCATTTGCTACGATTGGCCCTTTTTGCGCGTCATCAGAAACGTAGAAAACTAGGCCATAGCAGTTCGAAATGACATTAAGAATGCATTATTTTGATTTCGTTTGATATTCCGTAATGACTTCGAAAATTGTGACAAAAACATAAAAAAAATTAATGGTAGTAAAAAAAATTGCCCAAAAGTTGAGAGATCAAGTGACCCCATGCTACCTTTGTCTCCGGCCCTGCATTCTCCAAAAATATTACCGCTTCAAAATATATTTTCCCAAAATCTCATTGTAATGGAGTCCAAATAAGGGCTAAAGACTATAAGTTAAATTAAGCGGTAGTTTAAATTAACTGAAATTGTGGTGTTTTGTTCGGTATACATGGATTATTTGATTTCCATTTTTATAAAAATACATTTTTTTCTCCATTGTTTTCAATCATACATTATTTAACAAAATAATATCATGCGCAAATTCAAAATTTTTCATAATAAACTCATGTTTGGTAGGAATTAAAATCATATTTTTAGTTTTGATAGAAATTGATAAAATGTATTATTGAAAATTTATGAATCCTATAAAATATGTGACTAAAATTAATTAATTATTTTGACTTGAATTAAAATTTTAATTTCTATTAAACACGACCAAATACCGTTACTCTCAAATTTACAATCAATTTACCTTATTCCTTGTATTTTCAAGTAGACAAATGTGGTACAAAAGCAGTTTAGGGCATCTTTGAGTCCCTTTTTTAGGTGAATATATTTTGGAATAATAGATTCATGGAGAATGTGTGGTCAGAAATGAAGAATTTTTTTTGTCATGTGTGTAATATTATTATATTGAAAATATGTAATTCAAAAAAGAGAGAGAAAAATATATTTAAAAAAAGAAAAGAAAATCAGGCAAGGTGTTAATTAATCTATAGTTAAATGAAAATTGCCTTGCAAGGGAAGTGACCAATTGTCAACAATTTGGCATTATGTGAATAATTATGAGTTAATGGGGGCTCCACCTCGTAATTTATATACTAAATAAAGGATAATGTTGATTATTTCATTGGTTCCGTGACTGTTTTTAGTGGGGGTGGAAAACTTTTTTTTTTTTTTTTGGAATCATTAAAATCGAATCATATCGAACCAAATTGATTGGTTGGGATCGATTTGGTATACGTTTTCAAATGAGTCTTAACTCTTAGACCCTAGAATGTGCTGGTTTCGGTTCTAGACTCAGAATAGAGAATCAAAACGTTAGAACCATTTTGATATATATTTTTATTTAATTTCTTTTAGATTTTTTAAAAAATATTTCCTAAGTAATTAACCATTTTTAATTTTTTCACTGAACATTTTTTTTTTTTTACAAGTTTGATTCCAATACTGAACCAAATTAGAACCTCCAGTTCCAATTCAATTCCATTACTACAGTCTACAAATAAAACCAAATAGTTCCATACTACTGATTTTTGGTTCAGTTCCGATTATCGTGAAATCCAAATCAAACCTAATTCAGTATTTAGTGTTTTAGATAAGAATTAAGTTTTTAGTATTTTAAAGGTTTAATAGTAGATAATCCTCTTACAAATTTGACCATGTGCAATATACTCTGTATCAATTGGAAATTGTAGAAAAGGTCTCTATTTTAAACATTTTGTTCGAAATACTCCCCCACTGTTAAAGTTTGAGGTTCCATATTAAAATACCAACTTTATTAAGAGGAGTAATCAAATTCTTTATAAATTGGTTTATATTTACATCTTTATTCGATGTGAAATTTTATCCCTTGACATGCCCTAACAAGATGGTGGTTTGTTTGAGTAGATCAATCTTGAAATTCGCGTGCTCAATTTTTTTTGAGTCTTAATCGGATCGAATTGCTCGTTAGAGTTTAACGGACACTGATATCATGTTAAAAATTGAAATTTTATCTTAAAAGGTCAACATTATTAAGAGCAGTAACTCAATTCTTTGAAAATTGGTACATATTTACATCTTTATTCGATATTGAATTTTATCCCTTAACACCTGCATTCATCAGTTGTACCATTAAATCCTAATAAATAGGGGAAAATGAAAAAAAATAGAAAGGGTAAAACCCCCACTTATTAAACATGGTGGGAAAAAAACCCTCTACCTAATTGAAATTGGCGAAAAAGGCCACTGCCATATATTTTCTCAATAAAAAGATTGAAAATGATGAATATATCATCATATTCAAATAAACAAAAAATAAAAAAATAAATAAAAAATCTAATTGAATCACGATCCCAAATATTTTAAAAAGTGCAAATGAGTCCCACATAAATAACTTAAAAGTCAAAACTAAAATTTTATTTTCTTCCCCAATTCCACCCCACCCTCAAAACTTCACCTTCTTCCCCACCCAATCCCATCCCACCTCACCTCACCTAGTCCTATCCTACCCTACCCTCAAAACTTCACTTATTCTAAACAAAATTTCTTAGCAAACACGTTAAACAAATTCCAAATCCAAAATTATTGCGATTGTTGTTTAGAATGAGGAGATTGTTAATCATGTATTCTCTCCTCATTCCAAAAGTGATTAACGTATTCGCAATATTTGATCTATGATTCATCACTTTTGGTTTTTGATTAACGTCTTAGCAAACACGTTAATCATGTATTCTCTCGTCATTCCAAAATTTCGATATTTGATCTATGATTCATCACTTTTGATTTTTTTTTCCTATTGAACTTGTTGGTGCAATTCGATTTTAATAACATTAATAACTTTGTGAGAAGATAAATCAAAATGACCAGTTAAGATGATAATGAGCTATGCCAAACACAATCATCCAACATTAATAATGAACATACTTATTTTTATTTTTATCGATAATAATATGCAAATTTTTCTCAAACTAGAAATAAATTCTTCTTTTCGGTAAATTATTCCGAAGAACAAATCTAGTTATATTCAAATTTAGCAATCCGAATTCTTGGAGGTGTTCTCATTTGAGATTATGATGGCTTTTTAAAATCTTTTTCTAAATTTAGGCGTCATTAATTGAGATTTTAATAAATTTCAATCCATTAAAATTTAGTGTCCCCAATTTAGATTTTAATGAAATTGAGTGAAATCTTTCAGAATTTAGATATCGTCAATAATTAGTAAATTTATAAAGATTTTATTGATAGATAAATTTTAAAGATTTGGATGGATTTCAAGCTTAAAAATATATATATCACCAAATCTGTTGAAATTTTAGTATATTTGACGAGATTCTTAGAAAATATATAGAAATTTATTCAAATTCATGAAATATATTAGAATTTATAACATGTTATAAAATCTATCAAAATCTTAATTGATGATGACACCGTTTATCTAAAAGTAAAAGAATTGAAAAGTATTGTCCTTCGACCTTTTAATAAATCAATAAATTCTCGAATGACAAAACATAGAAATAAAGCGGGTGGCTTTAATTAATAATTACTGTTGTCAGCAGAAAACCAAAAAATTCGTCGCCTTCTCACATAGTACTATTTATATTGGGGAAAAAGTTACAGAAATAGATAGATACAAAATCTCCGAAACATCTCACCTCGGATTTCTCGGCTCCTGTTTCTCCAGGATAGTCTATCTTTTTATAAGCTTAGGTACTTTAAAAAAAAAAATAAAATAAATTACCTATTAATTTTCAATTTTTTTCTTTTATATGCTTTGATTGTCGTTTTAATCGTGTAATCTGTAATGGGTTTTTCTATATTTGATGAATGAATTAGAAATTATGGCGATTGTTTGGAAAAAAATAATCTCATGTATTTTTATGAGTATAAGCGGATTATTGCTTGCTTGATTTTAAAAGAAATTGGAAATTTTCACGAATTGTGTATTCCGTTTTTGATTTTGCGATCATATTCTGTTGGGATTTTTAGTCGATAATCGATTTTGCAGCTTGATTATTGGGAGAAAGTCTCATTCTTCACTATTGAAGTTCTCTAATGAAATATACACAGTCAAGCACCACAAAAAGACACATTGATTTTAGTTCTGATTTCATGTTTTTAGCAATTTATATTTATTTGATCCAGGAATTAATTTTCGAGCTTTCTGATAATATATTATTCTTTCTGTTTCGCAGGTAAATATAAATTTAAGTTAAGCTTATAAGAATTTTTCTCTGTTATAATGAGAGAACGCGCTGGTTCGGGAAGCTACTTGAAATCCTGCGAGCTTTTTGTCTTCTCTCCTTAATCATCTCGATTCCATAGGTTACAATTTTCAAAGCTTCTGGGATCAAATTCGAGAATTGTTGAGACTACTTGAGGGGGAAGGAGTTTTGTGGGATTAAAATTGACTGAAGCTGGTAATTATGGGGTCTTGTTGTTGCTGTTTGAGGGATGAATGCGAAGAGTTTGGTAATCCGAACAGCTCGATATATAGGAACTGTATATGCCTTCAATGCTTCCTTCAGAACTTCTTACATATGGTATACTTCAAATGATTTCTTGTCCATTAATATTAGGTCAACTTTAATTCAAAGATTCAATTTTGATTCAGCAGAGTCTTTTCTGCATACTTGTTCACTATAGGACATGTATGTTATATGTTGTTTTAGGCATATATTGTGCATTCATAGATTTGTTTTTAGGATTGCCCAAGTTCCTACAGTAGATAAAGGAATAAGAGGGTGGGTCCGCACGGGAAAAAATAAAGATGCGTGGGATCTCTCATTGTAAAACTTGATCTTCTTCTTTATAGTGAAAAATCTACAGTGGTGAGTGGACGCAACTCTCACATTAAAGTGCGAACCACTATAAATTTGTGTGTTCTTGTTCTTTTTTGATATCGTTCTCGTTTTATTCTTGTTCTCAGAGTTAGAGATTAAGGTTAATCCATAACATTATTGACACTATTTGAATGAGGATAAATGGGATGTGTAAATTTGATTATAACTCATTGTTTTGTCCTGCAGTATACATCACTGTTTCATAGAGGTGGAGAAAATGTGATTCCTTCATCCACTCAAGGGACGGCATCTTTAAGTTCTTCTGCATCACTTGATAACTCTATAGTTGATATGTACCGCTCTCCTCCAAGACCTCTGCCTTATGATGCAGATCCAAGATATTTTCTCTTGCAGCGTGATGGACTGGTCTCTAGAAGGGAGAAAGGCTCGACTCATTCATGCGAGGAGACCGAACCGCTTAGAAGAAGTGAAGTAGATGAAGATTCTGAATCTTTGAGTAACACAAAGAAGTGGAAGGAGTTTGAATGTGAAGAAGGATCAGAAGAATATGATTCTAAATCGCCAGTAAAGCTTTCAACAGCTAAAACAGCAACAGGATATGCTCATATTTACACTTCTTCAGAAGATGAAGATGTCTGCCCTACATGTCTTGAAGGTAATGATATGTAATTAGTTTTTCCGGCAGTTTCTTTTAGAAATATCGTAGCAATGTCTTATACTATCTTTATATTACTATTAACAGAACCTTAAGGCGGTTCTCATTTGCCGCCTGATATACTGTAGTGACTTGCATATTTAGAATCCACTTCATCTCTTCGTTGACCCAGTGGTGGAATTGAATTCCTCTCCTGTGCCCACAGTCTTTCTTTACCTATTGGCTTCACTTGATAATTGCGGCTTCAAAGTGTAATTCATGGATTAGAATATCCCGGATTCTGATTTTTCTCACCTTTGTTGCCTTCTTTTCCTGCAGAATATACTACTGAAAACCCAAAGATAATTACAAAATGTTCTCACCATTACCATCTCGGTTGCATATATGAATGGATGGAAAGAAGTGATAGTTGTCCAGTTTGTGGCCAGGTAATGTCTGATACTTCCTGCCATGCTCGTGGCACCTACTTTTAATTTATAATGCTTATATCTCATTATTGTCTCGTCTCGTCCCGTTCAGTACTGTTTGCCAAATATGCATTTACTGAATTAGTAGAATGTTGAGTGTTATATGCCAAACATTCACTTACTGAATCAGTCGAATGTCTTGTGAGCTACGATCTTTGAAAAGTGCTGCCTAATCAATTTTCCTCGGCCTATATCCCCCGCATCTAGTATTCCCTGGTGGGTATTGGGCTTGGGCGGGCCTTAATTTTAATACTCACCATTAGTCTTTGATGCCATGACCTCTTCTCATTGCTTGTGAAACTGAACATGAGCAAGAAATTTGGTGTTCCTTAGGAACATTTGAAGCTTAACGTTTACCACAAAGTCGTGTTTATATCAGCTTGAAGATCTATAATACAATATTATGCTAGCTGACATAAATTTCAACGAATCTAACTACAGCAAGCCCTCTGAAAATCTGGCTAGTTGAGATGGAAACTTCCATAAAATAGTAGATGGAATTGTCTATCACTAGCTACAGTCAAATGAAAGACTTTTGTCAATATCCTTATTCATCCACTTGATATTTTCACAAAAAAAAAAAAAAAAAAAAAAAAAAAAAAAAAAAAAGAAGAAGAAAAAAAGAAAAGAAGGATTGAACTTGAATATTCACTTTAGTCTGCGGTAGGCAGTGGGAGGAATCTTAGTACCAACATAACCAGAAGGGTGGGTCTGCTTAAAAATCTCGGAATCTTCTCCTGCTTTGTTGATAGAATTCGCAGAATTTTCATCGGCAGAAGAAGAGGAAACAGAATGTTGACAGATATTCCTTCCTCGTAATCAAACAATCACTTATCACACAAGCTTAGTATGGCTGCAATTCTAATTAGCCTTTCATTGCGAAAACTCTTTCTTAGCAAATTTTTTTTTTCTCTAGATGTGGTTTACAAGGGTTATGAATTCTTTGAAGCTATCTTTCCATCTTTGTTAACCTGAGTATCAGGAGATTGATAATGAAATTATATACATAATTATCGATTTTGGTAAACCCCGTTGTCTTATTTTGTATTCTTGGCTTTCTAGGTGATGGCATTTGACGAAACTTGATCTTTTCTGAAAATTCTACTCATAGGAGAAACCAACCAAGAACAGAAAGGGAAATGAAGACATCAGATTCTGAAAATGGAAAGTCATTGTGTATACCGCATGCTTAAAAGTGTTGATTTCTTATGCTGACATTTGAGTTTCGACTCATCACATATAAGATTTTCTTCCAAATGCTTTGCCGTTTCCTATTGTACTTTGTTCAAGGTACAAGTTTTTAGTTACACTTCTCTTCAAAGAAGAGAAATTGATGTTAAACCAGATCAAAGAGTGTGATGTCCATTTATTTCATGAAAATAGTAGTAAGAATTTACGGAAATATCAGTAAAGGTTGCATTCAGGCTAGTGTGAATTTTGCGCAATTAATTCCATCTCTTTTTCGAAGTTTTTCTGTACTACGAGTATTTGTACAGGGCCGAAAGGTTCATGAACATTGGGACGCTCGAGAGCCTGAATAGAAAATGTGAGGTAAATTTAAGTCCCGGTTCTCTCTGGAGTTAAGTTAGACTGGCTTAAATGACACCGCTATATTTAGCACTTTTTCGCATCTTCTAAATAACAAATACATTAAAAGAAAACAAAATTTGAGTAAAAGTATCACAAACCCATAAGAAGGATTAGAAAATATTGAATTTTCAGTTCTCAATAAATCTATGCTAATAGTAAGGGAAAAGATTTTTGCCCTGTGAGGGTTGTCAAACTTGGCGTACAAAGGGATGTACACCAAGTTGTCAAACTTGGCGTACAAAAAGCTAGGAAATGATCATTTCATTTCCTTGTTTATTCTTGTGAGGGGGTGTACACCAAGTTGTCAAACTTGGCGTACAAAAAGCTTTACCCATCTAGGAAATGGTCATTTCATTTCCTTGTTTATTTATTTTAACTCTTTTACTCGATGCTAAGTTAGAGCTCTAGGAAGAAGAAAAATGTCCCCTACTTTGACACGAGTGTTAGATGTCCAACTCATAGTATAACTTCAAAAGTGAACTGCATAATGAAAGCACCGCTCGCTCAAAGCTTGAATTTGCCTCCTAATCCAGTTTCGGAATCCTCTATTTATTCTCTGGGATATACAAATATGAGAAAGTTTTTATTTTTATATTGGATGTAGACATAATCATTCTTTAGTTCATGAGTTACCATTTCTGGGAATAAGATTAGGATTTCGATCTTTCCTCCACTTCAAAAAAAGGGTAACACGAATCCCTTGGTGGATACGTTTGACGACTTAGCAGCAGCGCACAATTTAGTTTCCCGTCTGGCAGATTTGATCTATAGTTCGGGGGCAATACTTACCATGTGTTTGAGATAAACTTAATCATCAGAGTGTAATAGATCGTGACTCATTTCGTAGAAAGTGGTCTTTTTGTTTTGTAAATCTTCTTATACTTGTAAGTTCTTTTAAGAGAAGACATCAACTCACTTGAAGGTCAATGCAATGATGCATCCCAACCAAACATAATTTTGTGTGTGAAGACATCCTAGGCTAAGAGTCTGCCTTCTACAATAACTCCCAACTCTTATTATTGTTTTTTATCAAATCCTTGCTGGTTGGTAATGTTTAAAAATGGGCAAAATTGGGAAGAAAAGAGATATCAAGAAGAAAACGCTTGGATAGCTTTGTTAATTACCTTAAAATAATTGTTATTTTGTCCTAAGCGAGTGAAGGGTATATTAAGGATTGGTTTTTATGCACGAAATTTATACCGCGATGACTATTCTTTTAGCATTTAATTATTTTCTCTATTTTTTTTCCATTGATGTACAAATGGAATTGTCCTACAACAAAATGCACGTGTTTTAAATTATTTTTCATGCAATTGACCTTTTTGTAATTTTCTTAATCACACTCACTAATCATAATTATAATAAATATTAATTATTAATTCACATGGACAGCCGAATAAATTTCGTCGTGCATGATTAGATTTTCATTTTTGACAATGAATATCACAACTAGCAAGAGTATTCAATTTATTTCGTTACTCAAAGTAGAAAATAAGTAAATTGTTTATTTAGGGAATCACTTGTTCTTATCAAAATAAATATATATTTTTACCTATAAATGTTAAATATTGTAAAATAACTTATAAGTATAATCTACTTAGAATATTTGTCCCTTCTCAATTAACTTATATGAGAATATTTGTCCCTTCTCAATTAACTTATATGCCCAGCCATATTTATTTTGTCTTTTTAATATAAGGACAATTTTATTTGTACATCAATGGATGACAATGAAGGTTGATAACCTCTCACATGCGTGCGGGTCCTACGTGATTAAAATTTTTTTTTTTAAAAAAAGTGCTCTTATTGTGAGTGTTGGTCATCAAGGCCGATCTTGTGATTTTCGGGGCCTGAGACGAACTCCGAAAATTGGGCCCCTTGAAAATCAATGTAAATACAAAATTCAACAGTGTATTATGTAACGTATTGCTAACTTAAAACTGAACAATAGAACAACAAACAAATATAAAGAATAAAAGATTTATATTATAAAGTAACAAAATCAACAAGAGTTCAAACAATTAGTTAAGTACTATCTGCCTCATTGTTTTAATGCCCAATGATTACAAGTTTTCAATAGAGTTACTACGTGCGCTTGTGCAATTGATCTCACATGCTACAATAACCATTCATATAAGCCGATAAGGTTTCAAACATTTTCAATATATTCAACATCAAGTTAGGGCAAACCATTACTTACTTGAAACGTAGGATTTCGACGAAAATTATGGAATCAAACCCTTTAAAATCCCACAGTCCAGTGGCATCAAGCATGGGAAATATTAAAGGGAAGAAAACTATAATTGACACAATTTATCTGAAAACCCTAAAAACAAAATTGAAAACGAAATTGAGCAAAAAAACATGAATAGAGAAAATTACCTGCTCAGAGAGTCGGATGGACCGTGTGGTTAGGTTCGACGGACGACGGTTCGACCA
>CAIGRB010083592.1:0-52776 GCA_903798255.1 Fraxinus quadrangulata | reverse complement strand
CAACAGTGTATTATGTAACGTATTGCTAACTTAAAACTGAACAATAGAACAACAAACAAATATAAAGAATAAAAGATTTATATTATAAAGTAACAAAATCAACAAGAGTTCAAACAATTAGTTAAGTACTATCTGCCTCATTGTTTTAATGCCCAATGATTACAAGTTTTCAATAGAGTTACTACGTGCGCTTGTGCAATTGATCTCACATGCTACAATAACCATTCATATAAGCCGATAAGGTTTCAAACATTTTCAATATATTCAATATCAAGTTAGGGCAAACCATTACTTACTTGAAACGTAGGATTTCGACGAAAATTATGGAATCAAACCCTTTAAAATCCCACAGTCCAGTGGCATCAAGCATGGGAAATATTAAAGGGAAGAAAACTATAATTGACACAATTTATCTGAAAACCCTAAAAACAAAATTGAAAACGAAATTGAGCAAAAAAACATGAATAGAGAAAATTACCTGCTCAGAGAGTCGGATGGACCGTGTGGTTAGGTTCGACGGACGACGGTTCGACCATCTCAAAAATTGAACCAGTCGACGGATGACGGTCGACCTTGAAAAGCGAATGGACAGCTCGAAAGTCGGACCGCGCGGTAAGGAAAATAAATGGATGGAAAGTTTTTGTGACACCGGAGACGGGAGATGGTGTCGTCGCGGTGGTTGGGGACTTGGGGGCTCGGGTTACTGCCGGTAGCGTAGGTTTCGCTGTTTCATTTTACAGTTGAAGGAGGAGATACAGTGAATTGTTTGCCATTCGTTTTGGACCCATTTAAAAAAAAATATAAATTGGGTCAAAAATTAAGGCCCACAGGTTTTGGGCTAGACTAAAAAAAAAGGTGGTCCAAAAAAATAGGCCCCCTCCAATTTTGGGCCTAAGGCGCGGGCCTCATTTGCCTCGCCTCAGGACCGGCCCTGTTTTTCATCCTCCATCTTCCTCCATCGTATACTAACATTCTTAAAATCTTGATTAGAAGAAAGCACTTATGACTTCTTCATTTCCATCAAAGAAGCCAGAGGTGACCCTGTCCCTAGGCTTGCCATCAATCCCTAGTGAGGGCATAAAGCCTGAAGAAAGAGGTGTAAAATTGATCGAGTTGTTGCTATCTTGTGCTGGTCACTCCTCCTCGGGTAATCTCCGCCAGATTTTGCAGCATGCCTCGACCAACAGTGACTCCAAGCAACGGCTTTCTGCCCGGTGTGCTTCTGCCTCGGCAGCCCCGACTTGTTAAACGATGGTCTGGTCTATATAAGGCATTAATAATAGCGGGCCTACAAGAAATAATCTTGACCAGGCTCGGTTCATCTTCACTCAACAGTTCCCTGGCATGGACTTTGCCTATGCGATAGTAAACCAGATGTTGATCCAAGTCATGTCTCACGAAAGAATAATCCATGTAATTGATTTGGGTTGTAGTGATTCGAAGTTGTGGGTTCCATTTATACCCGATGAGACGCCTCATTTAAAAATCACTTGTGTTAGTTGAAATAAGGTAGCCCAAGAGAAGTTAGGGGCTAGGCTTGTGAAAGAGGCTGAAAGTTTGGACATGCCATTTCAATTTAATTCTATAAATGTTAGTCTTAGAGAGCTCACATTAGACATGCTTAAGGTAAAATCAGGTGAAGCACTAGCATTGACATCAATATCAAGTCCTCATGTCTTATTAGCCGAGGACGATCGTGTCAATTCACATTTGGGTCTAACAAAAATATCGGAGTCAAGGGCTCGAAGAAAATGAACGAGTTCTTAGCAACTGTAAAATCAATGTCCTCCAAGGTAGTCTTACTGGTCGAGCAAGAATCCGATCACAACCACAATCGTCTAGTAGATCGATTTATTGAAGCACTACATTATTATAGTGCTTGGTTGATTCGATCAGTGCTGCTTATAGAGAATTCTCATGAGCATATCGAAGAGCATTGGAAGAAATGTTTGGGGGATGAGATTGAAAATATTGTGGCAGGTGAAAGGCAAGAGAGGAAAGAGAGGCACGAAAGGTATTCCAAATGGATGGTGAGGTTTGGAAGGGCCGGGTTCAGGCCCATATGCTTATGGTCTGAAACAGTAGATGAGGCCCAGCTAGTCGTCGAGGCCCATGGGCTAAAGGGTTACAAGATAATTAACTAGAAGGCCAGTTAGATGATATGTTGGCACGATAGGCCCATGTATGCAGTGTCAGCATGGACTTGTTTTAGCTGATTTTTTTTCCTTTTAAAATTATTGAAAGTGTAAAGGGTACCTATTGTTGTTTATTCAGAATATATACACAAGTTTTATCGACAATATTGAGAAATTAAGGTAAAGGGCATTGTTGTTTATTCAGAATATATATATATATAGAAGTTTTATCGATAATTTCAAGAAATTAAGGTAATTTATATTTCTGTAGAAAGTATTGTTAGAGATTTTTTAAGAGAATTTATATTTATAGAGAGTATTTTTTTGTTGGAATTTGTTTTAAATATTGAAAAATTTGGTTTAGTATAAAACATTAAAATGACTTTGTGTCTTTCGATCAAATATTCGGACTTGATCCGATAATCAAATTATAAATATAAATAGACTAACTTATTTTACTCATCAAGTAGATCGTTGTGGTATATTTGGAACCTCAAAATCAATTCCGAATGAATGAAAAATTACGATCCAAAGTTGGAAAGAAAAGAGAAAAAAACTGGCCGAAATTTGCATAACTTCATCGCTCGCCTAGCGCTCAAGCGATGAGATTGTCGCTCGAGCGATAGGTACACGGAAAAGTTTCTGTTGAATTGGTAAGACCGTCACTCGAGTGACAGGTCAACGACGACAATGGATGCTTTCCTTTGCAAAGGTTACTGAGTTTGGGCGTGACATTTAACTCACAACCTCTTTTCTCCTATAAATAGGATCATTTGAGCGTCCATTATACATTCTATATCATTTGCATTGAGTATTTTATCAAAAACTCTGGCAAAAACTCTTCAAAACTCATTCCAAAATTATTTTCTTATAGAGAGAAGAAAAATTGTTTGAGTTCGTTGTTGCTTGTGGATTGAAATGCTCCTATCACAAGTTATATCCATTGTATCTGGGAGACAAGTGCTATAATTCGTTAGCACCGTTGCAGGACAATTGTGTTTTAATGAGAAAGTGTTAATCACTTGACTCGAATTTCTTTTCCATCACTTTCTCTTCATTTCTTTTTTTATTTTCACTTCTAGAGTTTAATTACGTTATTATGTATTAAACTTAACTATTACTTTGTCATTTAAACAAACAACCATTTAACCATACAATAGTTATAATAATCTTAAGACAAAATTTTGTTTATGGTTGTAGAACAAATCACTTCTCTTCAACTTTGGAATAAGCCTTCGTGTGCTATTTTTTTCTTTTATTTTGTGGGTTGAAATTCTGTTTGTAACAAAAATGAACACTGTTGAGATTACTTCGAGTTAAACAACTAATGGTACGAACCATATGGTTTCATTTTTTACTATACCTATGCCGAACTCTCATATCCCACATGGTGAAAAATCGAAAAAGTTTGGAAGTGTGGATTTCAAAAGATGGCAACAAAAGATATTGTTATATCTTACTACTTTGAATTTGATAAAGTTCTTAAAAGAGACCGCTCATGCGGTACAAGAAGGAGAAAATAATCGTAGGTCGATTATTGCATTGGATACATAGAAATACTCGGATTTCTTTTGCAAAATTACATCCTAAATGAATTGGACAATACACTTTATGGAGTGTATAGTTCGAGAGATTCGGCCAATGATCTATGTGATTCATTGGAGAAGAATTACAAGACCGAGAATGACGGTACAAAGAAGTTCATTGTCGTCAAGTTTTTGGGCTGTAAAATGGCAGACTCCAAAACCATGATAAGTCAAGTGCAAGAATTTCAAGTTCTACTTCATGACATACATGTAGAAAAGTTGGAATTTGAGTGAATCCTTCCAAGTTGCAACCATCATTAAGAAACTCCCTCTTATGTGGAGAGATTTCAATAACTATCTCAAACACAAACGCAAGGAGATGAATTTGGAAAAATTGATAGTTCGTTTGAAGATTGAAGAAGACAATATAAATACCGAAAGAAAATCTATTGTTCAATTTGTAACAAATTTTGTTGAAACTAGTTCGAAGGTCATCAACAAGAAGCGTAAGCTCTCTGATAACTCCAAAAATGTAAAGAAGTTTAAAGGCAACTGTTACAAGTGCTAAAAAATTGGACATCGTTCAAACGAATCAAGCAAATGTAGTTGAAAGAGATACCTTTTCTGAAGGAGTTCACGATATGAGTCTATCTGCGGTTGTTTCTGAATGCAACATGGTTTGTAATTGGTGGGTCGACACTGGTGCTACCCGCCATATTTGTGCAGATAATACCACGTTCTCAAACTATCATGAATTGAAACGAGAACAACTGTTCATGGAAAACTCTTCAAGTTCGAAAGTTGAAGGACTTGGAAAGATTACATTGAAAATGACTTTCAGGAAAGAGCTAGTCCTCATTGATGTCCTCCATGTGCAAGACATTCGAAAGAACCTAGTTTCAGAGTCTCTACTTAGCAAGAATGACTTTAAACTTGTATTTGTGTTGGACAAGTTCGTACTTACCAAAAATGATATGTATGTTGGTAAGGGTTATTTTAGTAAAGAAATGTTCAAAATGAACTTCATTACAGTTATAAAAAAAGGCATTACGAATAAAAATTCCAATTTTGCTTATATGCTTGAGTTGTCTTATTTATAGCATAGTCGATTAGGACACATTAATTATAAATTTATGCTCAAACTTATCAAAGTTTAATTTTGACGTTTAAGATTGATCTTAATCATAAACGTGAAGTATGTGTTGAAACAAAGTTGGCCAAAACACATTTTCACTCAGTTCAAAGGCACACGACACCTTAGAGTTAATACAAAGCGATAAATGTGATTTGAAATTCGTTCAAACTAAAAATAGTAAGAAATAAATTAAAACTTTCACTGATAATTGTACAAAGTATTATTATGTCTTTCTACTACGAAGTAAAAACTAAGCCTTAGATGTATTTAAACATTATAAGATAGAAGTTGAGAATTAATTTCGTAAACGAATAAAAAGTATTCGTAGTGATAGAAGTGGTGAATACATGGCACCATTTGAAGAATATTGTTTTGAGCATAGAATCATTCATCAAACAACACCTTACTCACCCCAATCGAATGGTGTTGCTGAACGTAAAACCACAAAATTTGTGGGGAGAAGTTATTCTAGAAAATAGCATTCTTAACAAGATACTCTTTAAGAAAATAGAAGAAATTCCATAAAAACTATGGAAAGGTGATGTAGGACAATTGACGTTAGAGTTCGAAGAAGAGTTAAATCGAAAATTGGCAAAACGAGATGTCTCGAAGAAACGGTCATAACTTTTTGCACCAGTGTCAGAATGACTATTATAATATATTTTCGGAAATGCCCCACAGCGCTCTACAACGTCCCAACCTGGGTTCCCTGGTTGACATCGTTTTCAACTTCAAATTTGCAGTTTAAGTTAGCCTATCGGGTAATTTAAGTTTTCGCATTTTAATTGTTTTAATTAAGTGGATGTCTATTTTGGTCTTTTACTTAAATTAGGGTTTTTAGAGACTATTTAAAAACTCTCTATTTTTCTTGAATAAGACAATTCCATTTTTGAGATTATTTTCGTGAGAACTATAATTATTTTCCTTACCAGGGATTACGCTAGTAAACCCTAGAACTTCCGTTCTGCGTCAAGTGGTATTAGAGCAAGGATTTATCTTGTCTTTCAATGGCCACAATAACGAAGGAGGAAGAGTTAATCCTCGTAACGTTGGTCGCAAGGATACAGATGCAGATCTGTGGGCAGCAATTGACGAACAGAGGCAAGTGATGGCGAGATTGGAGGCTATGGTTCAGCTTCTGTTGGAGCGTCCTCCTGTCCCTATTGATGGCGGCGCCCTCAACCGTCCTACGGTAGAAAGCCCTCCTAGGGTCATCAGAAACAGGCCATATGCTGATATTAGCGATGATGATTCAGAAGAGGAGTTCGCAGGCATTCCAGAAAATCAGCAACAGGGTCGAAATCAGCCCGATTACAGGATCCATGTAGACATACCATTATTCCATGGTAAGTTATAGATCGAGGAGTTTCTGGATTGGGTCTCTAAGGTTGAACAATTCTTTGATTTCACAGAGGTCGCTGAGGAACGCCAGGTCAAACTGGTTTCATATAAACTGAGGAGCGGGGCTGCTGTTTGGTGGGAACGGTTGTAGATGGATAGGCGGCGCCAAGGCAAGACTCCCTTCCGATCTTGGAGGCGGATGAAACAACTCATGATGAATAGATTCTTACCGCCTGATTACGAATAATTTATATTCCATAGCTTCCAGAATTGTGTGCAGGGGAACAAATCTGTTGCAGACTATACAGAGGAATGGTCTAGGCTTTCAGTTCAGAATAATCTGAGTGAGTCAGAGGCGCAACAAGTTTCCAGGTATTTGGGAGGATTGAAGCCATCCATTATAGATAGAATTGGGTTACAGATAGTTTGGACAGTTGATGAGGCACATAATATGGCCCTGAAGGCAGAACTGATGGAGAAAACATCTGCTCGTTTTTCCAACTATAAGAACACAGGTGAGTCATCTTACACAACAGCGAACATGGATAGGTTCACACCACCTGATGGCCAGATTCCGTCCAAATCAGCTACAGACCAGGTCCAACGAAGTGCGGCCTTTACTAATAATCAAGCTGGGACTCGCCGAACAGCAGTTGCAAAAGAAGTCCCACGAGCACCAAATCTGTATGCTAAATCGGGTGGTTTTAAATGTTACAGATGTGGCCAACCGGGGCATCGCTCAAATGAATGTCTAGCCAGGAGATTAGTGAATTTTGTGGATGTTGGAGAGGGTGGTAAAGAGGAGCAGTATGTGGAAGAAGGGGCTGAAGTGGAGGAACTGTTAGATGGGGCAGAAATTGCAGAAGAGCAGGGAGAGTTTGTAAACTATGTGGTTCAGCGTGTCACGTGCTCAACAAAGGTGGAGGATTCCTCGGAGAGAAATAATATTTTTAAAGTTTGTTGCAGTGTGCAAGGTAAGGTCTGTGATTTGATTGTTGATACTGGTAGTTGTGAAAATTTTGTGTCCAAAAGGCTAGTGGAGCATCTGAAGTTACGGGTTGAAAAACACTTGAAACCTTATGTGATTGGGTGGATCCAAAAAGGGCCTAAGGTGAGCGTAACAGAAGTGTGCAAAGTTCCCATTTCAATTGGACAACATTACCGAGATGAGGTGGTTTGTGATGTAGTCGACATGGATGCTAGTCATGTGTTGTTGGAGCATCCATGGCAGTTTGATGTGGATGTGACCTATAGGGGGTGAGAGAATGTGTATGTTTTCAATTGGAAATATCAAAAAATCGCAATGGTCCCAAAGTGGAGTTTAGTTGGTGTCTCAACTAAGGCTACAGCGGGAGGTCAATCATTACTCTCCTTAGTTACTTCCCTAACAGATTTGGAATTAGAGGTTAAGGAAGCGTAGGAGGTTCATGTTGTGGTTGTGCGAGCTCTAGTGATAGAAGAAAAAGAGGAGCAGAGGGAGGTGGTACTCGAGAATGCAATCCCTTTTGGCTGAATTCAGTGAGTTGGTATCTGATGATTTACCAAATAACCTTCCACCATTGAGAGACATTCAACACCATATTGATTTGGTTCCGGGAGTGAGTTTACCGAATCTGCCACACTACCGAATGAGTCTGAAGGAAAATCAGATTTTGCAGGAAAAGGTAGAAGAATTGATGAAGAAGGGGTTTATTCGTGAGAGCATGAGTCCATGCGCTATCCCCGCCTTGCTGGTTCCAAAGAAAGATGGAAGTTAGAGGATATGTGTTGATAGTCGCGCCATAAACAGGATAACAGTTAGGTACAGCTTTCCAATTTCGTGGTTGGATGATATGCTGGATATGTTAGAGGGTTCGAAGTTGTTCTCCAAAATTGATCTGCGTAGTGGGTACCATTAGATTCGGGTGAAACCAGGTGATGAATGGAAAACGGCTTTTAAGACGAAGGATGGACTCTATGAGTGGTTGGTGATGCCATTCGGACTATCAAACGCGCCGAGCACATTTATGCGGCTTATGAATCAGGTATTGCGACCTTTCATTAGAAAGTATGTAGTCGTTTATTTTGACGATACATTGATTTACAGTCGGAGTGAGAGTGAGCATATGGATTATCTTCGAGCTGTGTTGGAGGTGTTATCCGAGAATAAACTGTTTATTAACTTTAAGAAGTACAGTTGGCTGACTGAAAAATTGTTATTCTTGGGATATGTAGTCAGTTCAGAGGGGATATTAGTGGATGAAGAGAAAGTGAAGGCCATTCGTGAGTGGCCAACACCGAAGACAGTAGGAGAAGTGAGGAGTTTTCATGGGTTGGCGACGTTCTACAGTCGAGTTATTAGAGATTTCAGCAGCATTGTAGCACCTATAACCGAGTGTTTGAAGAAAGGAAAATTCAATTGGGGTGAAGCAGCTGATACGGCTTTTGCAGTGATCAAGGAAAAGTTGTGCACTACTCCCGTCCTTGCTTTGCCCAGCTTTGAGAAATTATTTGAGGTAGAATGTGATGCCAGTGGAATTGGGGTTGGAGCAGTTCTTTCCCAAGAGAAGAAGCCAGTGGCATTCTTCAGCGAAAAACTCAGTGATGCGCGGCGGAAGTGGAGCACCTATGATCAGGAATTTTACGCCATTATTCGTGCTCTTAAACATTGGGAGCATTATCTGATTCAGCGGGAATTCATATTATATACTGATCATCAGGCGTTGAAGTACCTAAATAGTCAGAGGAGTTTAAGTAATATGCATGCTCGATGGTCAGCCTACTTGCAGAAATTTCCTTTCGTTCTGAAGCATAAGTCCGGGGTTCTGAATAAAGTAGCCGATGCATTAAGTCGACGTGCAAGTTTGCTGGTGACTATGCAGCAAGAGATTGTTGGGTTTGAGTTTCTGAAAGAATTGTATACTGATGATGAAGACTTCACCAAGGTGTGGGAGAAATGTGTCCTGCAGCAAACAGAGGGGGAGTTTTATATTGTTGATGGCTACCTGTTTCATGGTAATCAGCTGTGTGTCCCTCGGAGTTCCTTGAGGGAGAAACTGATACGTGAACTACATGGTGGGGGTTTGAGTGGACACTTGGGACGTGATAAAACTATCAGTGGAGTAGCCGAGCGGTATTACTGGCCTCAGCTGAAACGCGACGTGGGAAATCTGGTCCGTAAGTGTTATGTTTGTCAGACTTCAAAGGGGCAAGCTCAGAATACTGGTTTATACATGCCTCTACCTGTGCCAAATGCAATATGGGAAGATTTATCGATGGACTTTGTTTTGGGGCTGCCTCGAACTCAGCGTGGAGTAGATTCTGTATTTGTTGTAGTTGACAGGTTTTCCAAAATGGGGCATTTTATCCCATGCCGGAAAACATCTGATGCTTCTCATATAGCCCAGTTATTCTTTCGTGAAGTGGTTCGTTTGCATGGAGTTCCCCAATCCATCACTTCTGATAGGGACTCGAAATTCCTTAGTCATTTTTGGGTTACATTGTGGCGGCGGATGGATACTACTCTGAAATTCAGTAGCACAGCACACCCACAGACTGATGGACAGACTGAAAATCTGAACAGGACGCTGGGAAATTTAATACGCAGCATTTGTGGTGATAAACCAAAACAGTGGGATGTGGCGCTGGCGCAAGCCGAGTTCGCGTATAATAATGCGGTTCACACTGCTACGGGTAGATCCCCTTTCTCTTTGGTATATTTGAAGCCTCCTAAACATGCATTGGACTTGGCTCGCCTACCCAAGGCTACTGGTTCCAATGTGGCTGCTGAAAATATGGCTGAACAGGCTCGTAATGTTCAAGCAGAAGTGAAGGCTAGGTTGGAGGGGAAGAATGCAAAGTATAAGGCTGCTGCGGATGTCAAGAGGCGTGAAAAATTGTTTGCTGAAGGTGATCAGGTGATGGTGTTTCTACGCAAGGAGCGGTTTCCTCTTGGTTCCTATAACAAGTTGAAACCGAGAAAATATGGTCCATACAAGGTAGTCAAGAAGATCAATGACAATGCCTACGTGGTCGACTTGCCTGCTGATATGAACATCTCTCGGACCTTCAATGTGGCTGATCTGTATGAGTTTTGTGCTGATGTTCCAATCTATCCAGAATATAACTCGGGGTCGAGTTCTTCACAGGTGGGGAAGACTGATGTAGGACAATTGGCGTTAGAGTTTGAAGAAGACTTAGATCGAAAATTGGCAAAACGAGATGTTTCAAAGAAACTGTCATAACGTTTTACACCAGTGTTAGAATGACTATTATAATATATTTTCGAAAACTTCCCACAGTGCTCTACAACTTCTAAACTCGAGTTCCCCGGTTGACGTCATTTTCAGCTTCAAATTTGCAGTTTAAGGCAACCTACCGAGCCATTTAAGTTTTCGCATTTTAATTATTTTAATCAAGTGGATGTCTATTTTGGTCTTTTACTTAAATTAGGATTTTTGGAGACTATTTAAAGACTCCCTATTTTCTTGAATAAGACAATTCCATTTTTGCGATTATTTTTGTGAGAACTATAATTATTTTCCTTACCAGGGATTACACTAGTAAACCCTAGAACTTCCGTCCTGCATCAAAAGGTCATCATCCTTCCTACCAACACTTGAAAGTGTAGTGGTATTTGGTTAATGTTGAAATACCTAAACTTAAATGAGTGAAAATCAGTCCCAAGATGATTGATTGCATATTTATTGGATACACCATTAATAGTAGTGCATATCCTTGTACATAAATATGAAATTCAAGATGTATATGAAGGACCCATAATTGAATCGAGAAATGCATCATTCTTCAAGAATGTTTTTCTATATAAAGATAAGAAAAATGTAAGTTCAAATAAAAGAACTCATGATACTACAATTGACACTTCAAATGAGGAAGAACCAAGTCGTAGTAAAATGGTTAGAATATCTACTTGGTTTGGCCTAGATTTTCGAACATATATGGTAGAGAATGATCAAAGACTTTCGATAAAACAATGTCTACACCGGAAGAACTACATTAGAAAGAAGCTATCGATAGTGATATAGATTTTATAATGCAAAATTATACTTGGGAGTTAGTTGATTTACCTCTCAAAAATAAGTCTTTATGGTGTAAATGGATCTTTAAAAGGAAACTAAAATTGGATGGATCCATTGACAAATATAAGGCTAGATTGGTTGCTAAGGGATATAGACAAAAGGAAGGACTTGATTTCTTTGATGCCTACTCACCCATGATTAAAATCACTTCAATAAAGTTGTTAATTGAGATTGCGACATTATATAACCTTGAGATTCATCAAATGAATATAAAGACGGTATTCCTAAATATTGAGTTAGAAGAGGAGATATACATGAACAATCCGAAGGGTTCGTATCTCCTAATCACAAATAAAAAGGTTTATAAACTAATTAAATTCTTGTATGAATTGAAACAAGCTTCAACATAATGGCACTAGAAGTTTGACAAAACGATGTTATCTAATGGATTTAAGATAAACGAGTGTGATCAGTGTGTATACATAATACATATACCGAAAGGCTATGTGATTGTATGTCTATATATAGACGATATGTTGATAATGGTTAATAGTCATGAAATATTTCTAAACACCAAAAAGAATGTTAACGAAATATTTTGATATGAAAGACTTGGGTGTGACTAATGTAATATTAGGGATTAAGATCTCTAGAATATCAGAAGAAATTATACTTTCCCAATCTCACTACATTGAGAGTATACTTAAAAGATATAATGTACTTGAGGAAAGTCCTGCAAAAACCCCTATTGATACAAGTTTATACTTAGTCAAAAATATGGGTTAAGGTGTGTCACAACAAATAATTCACAGGATATAGACAGTCTAATGTATATTGCAAACTGCACTCAACCAGACATAGCATTGGATGTGAATAAACTTAGTAGATTCATAAGTAATCCAATTCATAATCATTGGAAGGCTTTAATAAGGGTTCTTAAGTACTGGAATTATTAACTTCTGGATTACATTTCACAAAATATCCTACAGTATTTGAAGGATATTGTGATACGAATTGGATATCCGACTTACGAATTCTAAGTCTATTAGTGGTTATGTATTTACCATTGGCGGAACTACTGTATCATGGAAATCGACAAGGCAAACGTGTATAGCTCGTTCAACGATGGAATTGAAGTTTATTGCTTTGGTCAAAATTGGAAAATAAGCAGAATGACTTCGTAACTTCTTGGAAGATATTCCAAGTTGGCCTAAGCCGATACCTGCAATAAGTATACACTGTGATAGCCATCTACTATTGGAAGGGCTCAAAGTAGCATATATAATGGTATGTCTAGACATATATGTCATAGACACGATATCATTAAGCAATTGATCGCTAATGGTATCATCTCCATATATCATGTGAAGTCAAATCAGAACATCAAAGATCCACTTACGAAATGTTTACCTAGAGATCAAGTACGTTGTCTATCGTAAGAAATGTGATTAAAACCTACTACGTAAGAATTTTTGTAATGGTTATCCTATCTTGTTAACTGGAGATCTCTAGATCTTGGTTCAAGGAGACAACTAAGTTATGAAAATTCAATGAAGCACTTTGGAAAATGTTTCCTAACTAATTTCAATTGTAATTAAAGTACTTTTTGCAGAATGTTAAAGGTTAAGATATGCCGTTAATAATTTATATATCTTAATTAAGTCAAATGGAGTAGGATATAATACTCTTAATAGGAGGTCACCTATGTAAGTGTCAAGTGGGGCCATTTCAATGAAAATTGCTCAATGCTGAAATTTTCTAAACACTTATGAAATCCAAGAGTGGTTCACGACCAAAATGAACCAAGTCATGAGAACCATGAATGCTTTAGGAAATGCATCTGTATAACTATTATTGTTTTGTTTTACACTAAAGAAAGTTCAAAGCCAGAATCTACCTTACCTGATGTAGTGTTTTTCTACTCTTTCTACGATGCATCACATTTTCACATGGCATGAACATATTTGAATTTCCATTCATGTAGTGGACTGTTGGAATTTGGTTTAAAGATTAAAAAATTTGGTTAAGTATGAAACATGAAAAGTGATTTTGTGTCAACTTTGACCAAATATTCTGACTTGATCTGATAGTCAAATTATAAATATAAATAGACTAACTTGTTCTACTCATCGATTAAATCGTCATGGTATATTTAGAGTATCAAAACCAATACCGAATGAATAAGAAATTGAGGCCCAAAGTTGGGAAAAAAAAGGAAAAAATTGGCCAAAAATTTGCCTAACTCCATCGTTCGCCTAGCGCTTGAGCGATGAGACTGTCGCTCGAGTGATAGGCGGGTGGAAAAGTTTTTGTTGAAAATGTAAGATTGTCACTCGAGCGAGAAGCCAATGACAATAAAGGATGTTTCTCTTCATGAAAATTGCTTAGTTTGAAGATTGACACTTCACTTGCAATCTCTCCTCTTCTATAAATAGGACCATGTTATTTGCATTGAATATTATATCAAAAACTCCCCAAAAATCATTCCTAAATTATTTTCTTGTAGACAGAAGTAAAATGATTTGAGTTCGCTGCCGTATGTAGTTTGAAGTGTTTCTACCACAAGTTGTATATGTTGTATCTTGAGAGACAAGTGCCGTAATCTATTAACACTGTTGCGGGACAATTTTGTCTTAAGGGTAAAGCGTTAATCACTTGCCTCAAATTTCTTTTCCTTCATTTTCTCTTCGTTTCTTTCTTTCTTTTCGTTTCTAGAGTATAATTACGCTCCTACAAATTAAACTTAAATATTAATTTGTCATTTAAACAAACAACCTTTTAACCATATAATAGTTACAAAATTTTTAAATTTAGGCTCCATTTAAGCTACATTATTTTTTTCATTTTCATTTTTCTACTCATTCTCAACTAAATATTTTTCAATAAAATAATATTTTTCATCATATCAATAACTTTTCTTTCTTTTTCAACCACATATTTCCCATCACATCAACAGTAAAAATGTATTCTTTTTCCAAAAATGTGCACCAAACGGGGGCTTAGAGTGTAAATTTTTTTACATTTCAAAAATGCTCTCAATTTTAACTCTTCATTTTTTTTTCAATAAATATTTTTTTGATTTACCATCATCATTTCTTTAACATATTTTTTAGATCTCAATGTTCATACATGATTTTGAATAATTTAAGAAGTAGAATATTGAAATATGTAACTTATTAATGCAACTATTAAGTAAGAATATAATATATGTTCTCTCCAACTTTCTATTTTGAAAAGATAAAATAGAGTTTCTTGAAACTTATTTTTTAGCATTTACTCTCTAATATAGAGAACATCTTGTATTTACGGAGGTTTTTGGAGATGTTATTACATTATGAATAACTATAATTTTAGTGAGAGAGTTTTGAAAATTTATACATGCCATTGAATACCCCTTAGGGCCTCTTAGGGTCACAAACCATGTCCCCAACCTTCCATTTAGGCAACTTCATGTTCACAATCTTTTAAAAATAGATATTCCATTCTTATGGAAACCATTTATTTAGATGGCAAAAGAATAGATAGTAGGCAAGTGATAAATGACTTATAGTTTTTAAAAATAATTTTCCTCCACTTTGATGACCTTCTGGACATAATAATAACCCGCAAAGAAGATTATCCATTTGCTTAGAGCACAACACATATTATTCATTTAATATGAATAAAAGTGGAGGAAAATTATTTTTGAACATATATACCCATTCATGTATCATATCATGTGCTTTGTACATTTCCTTTTGCCGTCTAAATAGATGGTTTCCATCAGGATTGGGACAAGGTGTGCATAATTTTAGAAAAAAATTGGGGATATCGAGTGGTCCAAAAGAATGTTGGGAACATGGAATGGCACAAACGAAAATGTTGGAACCATGGAGAAATTTGCACTAACATATTTATATGTAAATATGTTAATCTTTAAGTTTTAACTATCCCATCAATAAAGGTTTGACCGCCTCTCTCTACTGAAACCCCACATTTCTTCCTCGCCTGGTTTCAACCCTAAAATCACCATCGCCGCCTCTCTTGGTAGGGCTTCTCACCTCCATGGCTGAACCTCCTGGCCATAGGAAAGATTATCCACCACCCAACACAAATCCTCATATTTCCTCTCCCACCAAATCCAACCACATATGCAGCTATGGTCTCCTCTATCCTTATACGCCATGACCTAGCATCTATACCAGCGATGGACGTCGTTGTGTCGTTAAGACAACCATAATGGAAGGAAGGGAAACATGCGGTGGTGTTTTCCCCTCTAGAGTTGCAGCGTTCTGAAGCGCTGCTACAATACGCCCTCATTGCCAAGTTCTCCAAGTCTCACCCTCGAATGGATGTGATTCGTCACCATATCAACACCAAATGGGGGTTATCTGTTGTTCCAATAGTCAGCTTTATCGATAGGCGACACGTCCCGATTAAGCTCCCAAATGCAGATGACTTCTCAAGAACCTGGACACGTGATTCACATTCAAATGAAGGTTCCCTGTTCCGTCTATTCAAATGGTCAAGAGATTTCAATGCAAAAGAAGAGTCCCCAGTCACTCCGGTATGGATTCGATTGTCCCTTCTCCCATTAAATTTCTGCATCTCTTCTTATTTGCAAGCTATAGTGAGGCCCCTAGGTTAATATTTAGACACTGACCTCCCAACTATCATCTTCACTAGACCCAGTTATGCCAGAGTCTGTGTTGAAATCAATATCTCAGTAGCTAGGGAAAATGTTATGTGGATTGGTTCTGATAATGGTAAAGGATTCTGGCAAGAGGTGATATATGAAAGATCCCCTAAATACTACGTTCACTGTCGTTTGCATGGTCATGAGAAAGTTGAGTGTAATCTATTGAACAAAAGACATTATAATCCTCTAGATGCCAATAAAAAGGATACTAAACAGAGTTGCCCAGCTCATTCTGATATCAATTTGAAAGTCGATGCTCCAGCAGCAGGGAAAAATGAACTAAATCAGTTAGCTACACATGAAAATGGAAAAGATGTCAGTGGTGAAAAAAGCAGTGAGGGTTTTGTGGTGAATGATGAGGAATTGAAAAATTCGTCTCTTATAGAGGATGACACATTTGTTGAAAAGCACAATCAAGTAGGAGAAAATAGCAAAGGAGATGGGACCTTCAATAAGGCTTCAAGAGGTAAGACCGGAGCTATAGAACTAGAAGGGAAATTTATTACAGTTAATAGAAGGTCACTGACTTCACCTCAATCCATGATCCCCACTCGCGTAATTGATGAAATTCCTATAGATAACTCCTTTGATGCTTTAGTTGATACTTTAAACTTGGAGGCTCCATGGTGGAACGACGGTGATAAAAATGTTTGTACTGATAGAGATGATGTTTGCCATTCTGATTCTGATACTCCAGACATAAGAGCCAATAATAGATGCAATAGGACGCTTGGTCTTGTCTCTAACCTTATGGCCAGAGATACGTCTCAATAATTGTTTATTTATGAGTACATTCCTAGTTTGGAATGCTAGGGGGATTGGTAATGCATCTACAACCCGCCATCTTTTCATTTTTCGTAATTACAACATTGTTTTTCTGGCCATTCTTAAACCTATGGTACCTTTTGAGCAAGCTCCTCATTTTGCTAAAAAGTTTGGCCTCACTCAAGTCTATTATAATGAAAGTAAAGGAGGAAAAGTGTGGCTATGTTTACCTGGCAATCATAAATTTAACGTGCTAGGAGCTACAAATCAATTTCTAGTTGTCGCTTTGGATTGAAAGGGAGTCACTATTGTGTTGGTGGTGGTATATGCTAAGTGTGATTATTTGATGCGGAAAACTCTTTGGTCTTTACTTGCCCCTATCTTAGTTACCAATCTACCTGTTATGTTGGTAGGGGATTTTAATATAGTGAAAACTAATGAAGAGAAACTTGGAGGTGGCTCGGTTATACGAGCTGCTAAGCATGACTTTGTGCAATTCATAGATACAAATTCTCTGTATGATGTTCACTTCACAAGCTCTAGATTTACATGGCATCGTAACAGAAATGGCATATTATTATAGGAACGACTCAACATGGCTCTTGTCAATTATAATTGGATGGCTACTTTCCCCGACTCTATGGTCATACATCTTGAGCATAATCATTCTGATGATACCCCCTTCTTATTCATATAGAGGAAGATAATAACAGGGGACCTAATAGCTTTCGATTTCAAAAAATGTGGCTTCAACATTTGGCCTTGATACCTATGGCAACTGAATCCTGGATGAAACCTTGCTCTCTTTCTGGTTTAGCTCGGATTTTTTATAAATTGAAGAGATTAAAGGCTGATCTTAGACTTTGGAACAAAGTTATCTTTGGGAATATTTTTCAAAAAATCAACATCATTTGTGATAAAATACTTATTCTTGAGAACAACATTCAATCTAATCCAACTTTGGATGATAATCTCGCTATTTTAAAGTGTGATTTAGATAGTCTCTTACTGCAAGAGGAAATTTATAAGAAGCAGTAGTCGCGGGTTAAATGGTTGTCCCATGGGAATAAAAACACTAATTTCTTTCATGCTACTGCTAGACAAAAGAGATCGAAAGCCATGATTCATAGCATCACTACCGAGATAGGTGTTTTAACTAACCAAGAAGATATGTAGGAAGCTGCCATTGATTTTTTCAAAAACCATCTCAAAGCAAAGGATACTGCTACTGCTGAATATAAGGACATGACATCTCTTATACCAAGATTAGTGACCGATTCTGATAGTGACATGCTATTGAAGGAGGTCTTTGAGACAGAAATTCTTGCTGCAGTTAAGGCTATACCTAAAGATTCTACCTCGGGCCCTGATGGCTTTACTTCATCTATTTTTATACATGCTTGGTCTGTGGTAGCTGAAGATGTTGTTGAGACAGTTCGCAAATTTTTTAGGGAAAAATAACTTAATGATGCTTTGAAGGCCTCTATCATTGCTTTGGTGCCGAAATGAGAAGATCCCAAGACCTTTCAGGATTATAGACCAATTAGTCTTTGTCAGGTTTTTTACAAAATCATATCCAAAGTTTTCGCCAACCACTTGATTTTGATTCTTCCGAAATTATTTTCTATGAATCAAGGTGGTTTTGTTATTGGTAGGATGATATCTGAAAATGTGGCACTGGCTCAAGAGTTAGTACATAATCTTAATAAGCGTTACCGATGTACCAATGTGATTATGAGAGTGGACATGGCTAAGGCTTTCGATAGAGTCTTTCGCTGGTTTCTTCACTCCATCTCATGGACTCAGGCAAGGTGACCCATTATCACTACTATTATTCATTTCAGTGAAGAGCCACTTAGTAGGGGCCTAAAAAAACTTCGACGGATGGTAGTACAGCTCTTTATCATGTTCCATCTACATGCACTCCCATATCACACCTTCTCTATGCAGATGACTTCTTGGTGTTTACTAACGACACTCATCGTAGCCTTAATAACTTGATGAGATTTCTTCGACGTTATGAAGCTGTATCTAGGTAGATAATTAATGTAGGTAAGAGTTCTTTCATAGTACATAAACGTGTTGCCGCTTCTAGAAAACGCATCATTGCATCTACAAGAGGCTTCAAAGAAAATTTACTCCCCTTCACTTGTCTTGGATCTCCTATTCTCTTCTATGTTCTCTCCCGTGCTTGATAAAATCAGGAAGAAATTAGCGGGATGGAAAGGTAAGCTCCTATCCATAGGTGGAAAACTCACTCTAATCAAGTCAGTACTAAGTTCCATACATATCTATTTATTTTATGTGGTCACTCCCCTCCATAAAAGTTGTTAAAGAAATTCATGCCCTCTTTGCCAATTTTTTTTGGGGAGAAATAGAAAAAGGCACTAAACACCATTAGATTTCTTGGAAAAACATTTGTTTTCCACAAGAGGAAGGAGGTCTGGGTGTTCGTAGATTTTTTGATGTGATCCAGTCGCTTCAGTGCAAAATGGCATGGAGAATAATTATATCGCACTCACTCTGGGCTGATTTCATGTGCCAAAAGTATCTTAGTCATCACCTTGACCTTGCTTACTTTCCTGTTAATATTAAAGATTAATCTCTTTGGAGGCATACTTCACATCATTTTCAATTCATTTTAGGGCACAGCAAATGGTTGATCCACGATGGCAGTGCTCTATTTTGGTATGACAATTGGAGAGGCTTGGGTACTTTGGCTTCACTCAGTTGGACCATCAACACCCCAAATCTAAGACTTCAGACGTTGTTTTAAATGGCAAATGGAACTTGGAAAAATGTTTTTATTTGGGCGGCTTACCTTTAGTGGATGAAATAAAACACTCCCAAATTACGCTTCATAGTGGTATAGATGAATTGATATGGCGCCCTTGCAGCAATGGTATATTTTTCACAAGCTCAGCTTGGTCCCTTCTCAGAAATACTAGATCTTCCTCTATGCCTTATAAGATCATTTGGAATCCTTCCATGCCATTAAAAATCTCAATTTTTTGTTGGCGCCTTTGGCATAATGTGGTCCCTATAGATAAAGTGATTTGGCGTTGTGGAGTTCCTATCATCTCCAAGTGTCAATGTTGTTCACATGGTCATGTTGAAACTATAGATCATGTTTTCACATCCAGCCCTATTGCTTTTCGAGCATGGCAATATTTTGGAAAAATATTTGGAATTCGAATCCCTATTAATATATCTTGGCAATCTACCATGCTATTTTGGAATGCTCATTTTGGAGGGTACACACAAGAACATCTTATGGCTAACTTTATTCCTTATCTTCTCTCCTAGGATCTTTGGTTGGCCAGAAATTCTGCAAGATTTAAAGATGAGCCCATAAACTTACACAAAATCTATGCTAAGGTAAAAAGTTGGCTACGTGAAATGAATGGTATACTTAAACCAAAAAAAATTGTCTCATTTCTCCTCTTTTTCCTAGGTTTTTCACATTCCTTTGGTACCAATTTGAGTAAAAGCCCCATTCTTGTCAAATGATCCCCTCTTAAACATGGTTGTTATAAACTTAATATTGATGGGGCAAGTGCTGGAAATCCAGGCCCGTCTGGTTGCAGTGGATTGCTTCGGGATAGGCAAGGGAAGGTTATTTTTGGGCTCTATCACTATCTTGGGGTTGGTACTAACACTTTAGCGGAGGTATCAGATCTTAAGATAGGCCTCCAAATATGATATGCCCTTGGCATTGACATAATCTTTATAGAAACATACTCTAATGTAGTGGTCCACTGGTTTCATCATCATGTTAACATGCCATGGTCTGTTTGTCTTATTTGGGAAGACATTTTGGAGCTTACACATGTTATATCTATTAACATATCACATATTTTTCGGGAAGCAAACCAAGCGGCAGATTCTTTAGCACGTCTTAGAGTTCAATGTCATTCTGACTTCTTAGAATCCGGTCCATACAATTGGTTGCATCCGTAGATAAATGTAATTTGCCTTCTTTTTGCTTCCAGTAATTTGAACTGTTGTAAGGGAAGTAATACTTCCACTTTTACTGCTTTGAATTTTTCCTTTAACTCTTGTCTTCATTGTAAGAGAAGTAGTACCTTCCTCATTTACTGCGTTCATTATCTCCGCATATAACCATGATTTTCCTCAGCCACAAGTGAGGGTATATTAATAAAACTCTAGAGGTACCGACCTCCTTTCCCAAAAAAAAAGTTTGAAATATAAAAAAGATAAAAAATAAAATAAAATTCCCAAATCAAAATCTTCTTGGTTTAAATTGATTCCACTCTCAAAGTATGGGGAGTCTATAAACCATTTCGAAAATAATGGCTCCACCATTTTCTCTCTAATCACTCTCCTTCTATATAAGCCTTGCAATGCATTCCATTTTCCCACACAAAGCAAGAGAAGAGAGAAGCAAAATAAAATAAAATTAGATATATATAGAATAAAAGAATGGCAAAGGCTATTGCTCTCGTCTCAGCTTTGTGCATCATGGCCTTTGCCATCGTGGCTCACTGCCACACATCCCAATTGTTCGACGTCGAAGGCGATGTATACTGTGATCCATGTCGCATCTGTTCGAGACCAAACTCAGCCACAAAATTGCAGGTGCAACCTTGAAGTTAGAATGCACCGACTTGATAAATGGGAACCTAACATACTCAGTCGAGGGCGTAACGGACATCAATGGACACTACAAGCTGAACGTACAAGGCAATCGTGAGAACGACATTTGCCAAGTGACTCTAATCAAGAGCCTAGAAGCTGAGTGCACTGTGCCAATGGAAGGCCCGGCCAAAATTGAATGCACTGAAAATAGTGGAATGACCAGCCTTGTTCGTTATGCTAACTCACTTGGGTTCATGAGTCATGACCAAAGAGGCTGTCTCGGGCTGCAAGGAAGTACCGAGTTGGGTCTCGCCCCTCAAGATTTGAATTTTTGAATTTAAGATTGATGCTACTAAAAATCGTACCTGGCTCCGAGCTTGACGACTATTGATGAACACGAACGTGATCCTCTGATACCTGAAACAAAGGTATCGATGTGTGTCCTCGTCGCCCCTCCGATGCTTAAGTCAGATAGGGAATTTTATGCGTGAGGCTATATGTTAGAATATGATTTTAAANCGTGTTCCTCCGGTACCTGAAACAAAGGCGTCGAGGTGCGTTATCGTCGTCGCTTCGATGCTTAAGTCAGATAGGGAATTTTATGCGTGAGGCTATATGTTAGAATATGATTTTAAAGCGTACCTAAATAATGAGATGGGGTCATATATTTATAGATGTTTCTGTAGATGGAATCCTAAAGGGACAATCACCTGTGGCACTTATCCTTGTTATATAAGGTGTTTGGGTTACATTAGAACATTACAGTTTGGGTTAGACTTGAATTTATAATAAGCTGGGAGTTTGTGATTGAATAGGACTACTATTTATAGTGGTCGTACATCAAGGTCAAGGAAGGTAAGTGGGCTAGGGGTAAATGGCCCAATCTATTACTGGGCCTGAACTAATTTAAACCTCAACCACGTAGGTGGGCTCAAGTGGGTCGAATCACATCGGGCCACAAAGGTCGGGTTCGGGTTTACGATCATCACATGCCCCCGTACATCTGGGTTGCAACTGAAAGCATTATCTTCGAGCCGAGGGTCACGATGCACCAAAGAGTAATCAGACAGGGTCGAAATTATTGGGCCATTGTGCGTGACAGCTGTACTGCCACATGTCGAACACGTGTAGGTGGAAGGGGTACTAACTTGGATGAAGGACACATGGCTTCCTCAAAGGTCAGGATTGTGAGACTTTTGACCTTCATCTAGACCCTATAAATACCCACTTTCACCCCTCATTTTTCACTTTTTCACTCTCAAATCTCTGTAAAAGCAGATTGAGGTCGGGGCTTTTAAAGGGTTTGTAAGCGACTAACTTTAAGAGGTAATTGCTCGAGCTTTTAAGTTATTTGTTTATAGTTAGTAATGTCGAGCAGTGGTAGTGAGGGGTCGAGTAGTAGCAGTAGTCGATCCTCTAGGAGCTCAACCACAAGAAGCCCCGAGGACTTAAGCGCAGCCCTTGTCCCTCTAGCAGTGCCTCTAAGCTGGCATCCCAAGGGCGGGACTAGCCTGACATACCCTAGGAAATTGACTAAATACAAAGAACACGTAGTTATAAAGGTTGCTAGAGAGTTCGGGGTCATGCCCTAATGTGATGTGAGGACCCCCGAGCCTAATGATACCGTTGTAGATGCTCGAGTGGGGGAGATGACTTTTTTTAGAGATGCCCTTAAGGCCGGACTCAGATGGCCCCTTCACCTCTTCTTTGTCCATTTCCTGAAATTTTGTCTAATGTACTCGGGCCAATTAGTCCCGAACAGCTGGAGGCTTTTAGTTTATTTTTTCATTTTATGTAGATGTCTCGAGATCGAGCTAAGACTCGAACTCTTGAGGGCAGTGTTTGACTTGAAGTTTGCCCTCGGGTATAACTGTTTTGCCTACTTGTCGACCAATGGGGGATTTAGAACTCCTAACACCTCGAGCTCTCTTCGGGGATGGAAAGGGCGGTTCTTTTTTGTGAAACCCTAGGACCCCGACCAGACATTCAGCCCGAGGTGGGGAATCCCAGCGAAAGATAGGTTCAATGAGAGTCAGGATTATGTCGAGGTTTTAGCGAGAGATAGGTTGAGGTTACTGAACCATGATCCCCTTGCAGATAAGATCGATTACATCCTCGAGGATGACACCCTTGACTTTGCAAACGTAAGAGGGCTCGAGGGTAATGTCTTCTCATTTTTTTTTTAATTTTTTTTTGACATGAGCTCGCGCTAATGCCTTGTGATATTTGCAGAACTAGAGATATATTTTAATCCCTCAGCCCTCCTTGCCAATGTCCACTAGAGGGCAAAGGGCTTGAAGTCAAAGGCGCCCATTCCATCCAAAGGAAAGAAGCGGGCTCAAGAGCCATCCTTGAACGGGCAAGGCCAAACATCATGACATCAACCTTGGCCTCGTCCCCCAGTTCGTACCTCTACGCCCCGAGGTACTCCGGAGGTCATGGACTTAGAGAATGATGCACCTCTACCACAATCGACACTGGAAGAACATGATCGATGTCCACTCATCCCGAGCTTGATGGCCAAGTACCAGGAAGAGATCAATCCTAGAGAGGGAGTAAGGGCACTCGAGCTTATTACTTTGAAGGTATGCTATTTGACTTTGAGCTGATACACTCTTTTTTATACTATATTCACGAGCTTGATCTCACAGGCTCTGATCATGGACTGAGGCTTGGCTTTGAAAAGTTTGGAATCTTCGAGCAAGAGGGCTAAGCTCGAGGCCCAAAATGAGGAGAAAGAGAGGCGCATTAGAGAGCTCGAGGTTGACCGTGACCTCGCTCGAATTGAAATGAAGAAAGTTTGAGACCAAATAGGGGCGGCCAAGGCCGAAGCCGAGGAAGCGAAACTCGAGCTTTTACATGCTAAGAAAGACTTTGAGGAACAGATGACATGGGCTCGAGATCGAGCGGGCGATGAATTCAAAAAGTCAAAAAAATATGAGACGTCGCTCGGAGAGTACGGTTCGGGATCGTATCACTACGGGTTGAGATTGGCTCGATCATTTTTACGGTCCAAGCTCCCTGAGGAGCTAAAGCCTGTTGTCGAGGAGCTCAAATCAGTCAACGAGCTGGCAAACTAGCTCGAGGTTTCGACCTCTGAGGTCGAGGAGGGAGATGAAGATGGGGAGGGAGCTGAGACTCCTGACCAGAGCGATCCTGCTGATGCCACCGATCTTAATTGACCCCTACCCCGATTATATCCAATTCTATCTTTTGTTTGCTCTTTCTTTTTGCTAAAAATTGTACAAGTATATTGCCCGAATTGGGCCTTTTTATCAGTATTAGATCGATGATTTCTTTTTATTTTGTGTTCGGGTGTGTTGATATTTTTGCGTGTGTTGAATGTAATTCGAGCTTGCCACTTGACCAATTGAATGCATCATTAGCTTGAGCTTTTAGTACGATTATGCCTCGAGCTCATCACTCAAAATCAATTTAAGGCATCCTTAGCTCGTGTTTTTAATACGACCTCACCTCGAGCTGGTCACAAAACAATTTTAGGCATTATTAGGTCGAGTATAGTATGATAATGCCTCGAGTTCTTTACTCAAATCAATTGAAGACATCCTTAGCTCGAGTTTTTAATAAGATCGCGCCTCGAGCTTACCACAAAATAATTTTAGGTATTATTAGGTCGAGTTTAGTACAATAATGCCTCGAGCTCTTCACTCAAATCAATTTAAGGCATCCTCAGCTCGAGTTTTAATACGATCATGCCTCGAGATTACCACAACAATTTAGGCATTAATAGGTCGAGTTTAGTACGATAATGCCTCAAGCTTGCCACAAAACAAATTTAGGCATTATTAGGTCGAGCGTATCACTAGACCAATTTTTTGGCTTGCTGGGTTCGTGCTTGTGAGGGTAGTTAATTCGAGCGTTTTACTTGAACAATTCAGCCAAACGAGCTCGAGCGATTCATTGGACTAGTGATTGGTCGATCGGTCAGCTCGAGTTCTTATCATTTGTTATGCCCTATCTCGAC
Source organism: Fraxinus quadrangulata (assembly GCA_903798255.1). NCBI lineage: Eukaryota > Viridiplantae > Streptophyta > Magnoliopsida > Lamiales > Oleaceae > Fraxinus > Fraxinus quadrangulata. The sequence goes on along the minus strand of CAIGRB010083592.1, from coordinate 27,594 downwards.
CTTAGATTTTTTTTGACAAAACTATGTACCCTAGGTCGGGGTAATATGTTCGAGGGGTCTTCTCAGTATCGGCTGTATGTGTTTCATACGGCCTTATCCTGGTTGGAGTTGTACTAGTTGCATGCAAGGAGCACGACCTTATGCTAGCTTTAAAAGTTGTACTAGCTGTATGTGCGGAACACGATCTTATGCTAGTGAAAATTGTAATAGCTGCATGCGAGGAGTACGACCTCATGCTAGTTTAAATTATATTAGCTACATGGGCGGAGCACGGTCTTATGATAGTTTAAATTGTTGTACTAGCTGCATGCGCGGAACACAACCTTATGCTAGTGAAAATTGTACTACCTGCTTGCGCGGAGCACGACCTTATGCCAGTTTAAATTGTACTAGCTGTATGCGCAGAGCACGACCTTATGCCAGTTTAAATTGTATTAGCGGCATGCGCGGAGCACGATCTTATACCAGTTAAAATTGTACTAGTGGCATGCGTGGAGCATGGCCTTATGCCAGTTGTTTGGGACAAGTTTATGTTGTCGAAATGAATTTCAAATAATGAAAGAGTGAAAAGTACATAAGCTATAACTGAAGACTAAACTGCTTGAGGGCATGTAAGCCCGAACTAGAAACAAAAAATAAAGAGAAAAAATTTCCTAAATATAAAATAAAAAACCAAACTATTCGAGTACCTGGTTGTTTGACCAGCTACTTGTGATAAATTTTCAAGTTCTTAGCGTTCCATGGCCTGGGAAGTGGTCTTCCCGATGTATCCTTCAGGCTATATGCGCCACCTCTTAATTTCCGTATAACCTCGAAAGGCCCTTCCTACACCGGTCCTAGCTTTCCTGAAGGATGTCCAGCGGCGGCTGCTCTCCTCTGGACCAAATCATCAACTCTGAACTACCCTGACCTTGGTGTTGAAGTGTCTTGTTGTTTTTTTTTGATAACTTGCGGCCCTCAGTGAGGCTTGTTCTCGAACTTCTTCAAGTAGATCAAGGTGCTCAGTAGTTTGTCCCTCAACGTGGGGTTCAATCCTTCTTTGTGTTGGGAGGCCGACCTCAATCGGTATCATGGCCTCCACGCCAAAAGCAAGCATGAAAGGGGTTTCAGCCGTTGCTGTCTTATGAGAAGTTCTATATGTCCAAAATATGGCGGGCAGGTCCTCTGGCCAGATTCCTTTGGCATCACCAATCCTTGTTTGAAGGTCTTGCAATATGATGCGGTTAGTTACTTCCGTGAGACCGTTACTCTGAGGGTGTAAGACCGAAGTCAGTCGATGGTCAATCCCTAGGTTGACGCAAAAGCTTCTGAATTGTGAATTATCAAATTGCCTTCCATTGTCCGTTATTAGCACCTTCGGTATCCCAAACCTACACACAATGGACTTTCAGACGAATGACTTGAGCTTGGGTTTTGAGATGATTGCCAAGGGCACAGCTTCTACCCACTTAGTGAAGTATTCCACTACTACAGCAACAAATTTCACTTGACCTCTTGCCAAAGGAAAAGGTCCAAGAATGTCCACTCTCCATTCCTTGAAAGGGACGGCACAGGAAATGGAGGTTAGTTCCTCAGCGGGCGTATGTATCATGTTACCGAACCTCTGGCACTTATCACACCTCTTCACATAGTCTGTTGCATCCTTCTTCATGTTGGGCCAATAATATCTATATCTTATCAGCTTGTAGGCTAGCGCACGGGCTCCTTGATGATTTCCACAGATACCTTCGTGAACTTCTGCCAAGGCTCAGAGGGACTCAGAGAGTTTGAGACATCTGAGGTAGGGTAGAGTAAAGCTCCTGTGACGCAATACTGCTCCAATAATGCAGTACCTTGATGCTCTATTTTTGATGCTTCTTGCTTCCCTGAGGTTAGATGGTAGGCTCCCATTATTCAAGTACTCCAATATTAGATCCATCCAAGATGGCTCATGATCAATGTCCATGACGCTCGTCCCTTGATTGATGCTAAGTTCGGTCATCATTTTGATATGCACCGTTCTGTCCAATCCGTCTATCCCCATGAACATAAGTCTAGATAGTGCGTCGACTTTCGTATTTTCAGCCCTAGCAATTTTGTTGATCTCACAACTTTGAAATTGTCTCTGAAGGTCATGCACCCTTAGACAATATAGGCTCATCTTCTCATATTTTCTCTCAAAAGTTCCTTCAATCTGGCTAACCACAAGTTGGGAGTCACTGAAAACTTTAACACGATCAAGCTCAAGGTTGCATGCAAGCTCTAGGGCCAAAATGATAGCTTCATACTCTGCCTCATTATTGGTTACTTCGAATTCAAACCTGAGCGAACATTGTATCTCGATAGTCTTATTTGGGTTAGTGATGATAATCCTAGCGCCCGATCCCGAACTACTCGATGCTCCATCTACAAAAATTTCCCAACTTTCCAAGGTCTTGCTCGAGTTTTTCTCCTGTGGCCCTCGAGGTCTAGGGGTCAATTCTGCAATGAAGTCAGCCAAGACTTGTGCTTTAATCGCAGGACGTGGTTTGAACTCTATGTCAAATTCGTCAAGTTCAATTGCCCATTTGAGTAGTCTTCCCGAAACGTCTGGTTTCTGTAGTATGTGTCTAAGTGTTTGATTAGTGAGCACAACAATGGGATGTGCTTGGAAGTATTGACGCAATTTTCAGGCAGCTACGACCAAAGCAAGCGCGAGCTGTTCGGCCAATGTGTATCGGGTTTCTGCATCCAGGAGCACTTTGTTCACATAGTAGATGGGTCACTGGACCTTTCCAATTTCCTTCACCAATACCCCACTTACTGCGTTCTCGAAAATGGCTAAATATAATAGCAACGAATCACCAAGTTCCGGCTTGGTAAGAACTGGAGGTGTTGCTAATGTTTGCTTCAGTTCCTGAAAGGCTAAATTGCACTCCTCATTCCAGTCAAAACTTCGGTTACCCCTTAGGACTTTGAAAAATGGAAAGCACTTGTCTGCCGCTCGGGATACGAATATGTTCAAAGCCGCAACCCGACCTATTAATTTTTGAATGTTTTCCTTACAATTCGGGAGCTCCATAGATACCAAGACTTGGATCTTATTAGGGTTGGCCTCTATCTCCTTGTGTGTGATCATGAATCCTAAGAACTTGTCGGGTGCCACTCCAAATGCACATTTCGTAGGGTTCAGTTTCATCTTATATTTTTATAGAGTGGTAAAGACCTCCTCAAGGTTGGAGATATGATGATCCACATGCTTGCTTTTAACGACCAAGTCATCCACGTATACCTCGATGTTCTTCCTTATCAGATTCACAAAGACCTTGTTGACGAGTCTTTGATACGTAGCTCCCGTATTCTTCAAATCGAATGGCATGACCCTGTAACAGTAAATGGCTGAGTCGGCCATAAATGAGGTCTTCTCTTGATCTTCCTTTGACATAAAAATTTGATGATACCCTGAGAAGGCATCCAAGAAACTGTATAATTTATGACCTGAGGTGTTATCCACGAGATTATCGATTCGAGGTAGGGGATAGCTGTCCTTGGGGCATGCTTTGTTTAGGTTTGTAAAGTCGATGCAGAGTCACCACTTTCCATTATTTTTCTTAACAAGAACGACATTAGCAAGCCAATCAGGATACAGGACTTCCCGAATAAATCTCGCGTTGATGCGCTTTGTAATTTCTTCTCGTATGGCTTCTGACTTCCCGAATAAATCTCGCGTTGATGAGCTTTGTAATTTCTTCTCGTATGGCTTCCCACCGTTCTGGCGTAAACTATTTCCTCCTTTGCTTTACTGGTTTTGCATCCGGGTTTATGTTAAGTCTATGTATTACCACTTCAGGGTCAATCCCGAGCATGTCTTCAACATTCCAGGCGAATACATCAATGTTATGGGACATACAACTGATAAGTTGGACCCTAGTCATTGTATCAAGATCTCGGCCAATGGTAACTTTCCTTTTAGGGTCGAGCTCGACCTCATCCATATCTTCTACCGGAGTGAGCTTCCTACCATGCTCGAGGTCTAGGTCGGTCTCGAAAAGATGCATGACGTCTGTCTTAATCTTATAGACACTGGTAACATATCACTGTCTTGCTACAGTCTGACTTCCTCGAATGACCCCGACCCCATTACCAGTAGGAAACTTCACTGCTAAGTGAAAAGTTGAGACAATCACCTTGATCTTGTTCAGTAAGGGTCTTCCAAGTATAGCATTGTAGGCTATAGGAGCAGGAACTACTTGGAAGTTTGTGATTTGCGTAACCTGCCTCCCCTATGGTCCTAAGGTAAGGGATAACCCCACGATGCCTTCTGGAATAACAACACCACCCCCGAAACCTTGAAGAGGGGTTCTGATCGTCTTGAGCCACTCAATTGTAATCCCCATTTGAACGAAAGCCTCATATGATAACACGTTAGCCGCGCTTCCATTGTCCACCGAATTTTCCTTACCTCGAAATTAGCAATGATTGTCGATATGACCAAGGCATCGTCATGAGGAGAAGACACTCCCTCCAAGTCCTTTGATCTGAAGGTGATGTCCTCTATAATGCCTAGTTACATGCTAGAGATCGAGGGTTATTACCTTGCGTACTGCTTAAGCCCACTATTGGAGTCCCCTCCTGATGCAGTCTCTTCAATAATGACATTGATAGTTCCTATTGTTGGTTGCTTATCTTCCCTATCTTCAGGAGCCTTACTCTTATTTTGGCCGTTCCATTGACATTTGTCATTACTAATGTAGGCTCCTAGGAAACCCCTCTTGATGAGAGCTTCTATCTCCCTCTTCAGGTTGAAGCACCCTTCAGTCGTATGTCTATGATCTCGGTGAAAGTTACAGTATTTACTTTTATCGCTGGCCTCAGGAGGAGCCCGCAGTCTAGGAGGCCACTTCAGCTCTTTAAAGTCTTTGATCTCCATCAAAATGTTGGACCTGGTTGTGTTCAAATGAGTGAACGTTGTTGGGGATGGGTCTTGCCTTGGTTTACTTCTGAAAGGATCCAGGCGTTGATTTGACTCATGTGGCCTTTTTAGATCAATCTTCTTCGATGGCGTGGCATCTATTCTTGGGAACATAGTCTCCTCCATGTTAATGTATTTCTCAGCTCGGGTAAGTAAGTCGATTATTGACTTGGGAGGGGTCTTTGACAGCAACATTTTAAATGCCTCACATCTTACGACATACGTCAGAGCAGAGACTACTGCTGTGATGTGTAGATCCGAAATCATTAACCTTTCCTTATTGAACTTTGTCATGAAATCGTGAAGTATCTCGTTGGGCCCCCGTAGAATCTGTATGAGCGACGTAGCTGTCTTCCTGATGCGCTTATTACTCGCGAAAAAGGCCGAGAACTTGTCAGCCAGTCGAAAAAAGAGGATATGGAGTTGGGCTCCAAAGTGGAGAACCAATCCCTGGTCGCATTTGTGAGTGTCTGAGGAAAGGCCTTACACATTACGGCGTCGGGTGCGACCTATAAGTTCATGATATCCGTGTATATGTTGAGATGATTGATGGGGTTGGTTGTCCCATCGTAGTCCTTCACCCGAGGGTACTTAAATTGGTTCAGTGGGGGGTATGATAAGACTTTCGGGGTAAAAGGTGTGTTGGGGTGAAACCAGTTGTTGCATGGGACTTCTGAAGCATTCTGATGGTGATCCCTTCCCGGATGATCCTTGCCAGGTCGGCTGAGTCCATAGTAATCGATCTCGAACCTATGGGGACATGCGATGCATATGAGGTTCCGGCCTCACCATGACTGGGGTTGGGAGCTCGATCGTCTGCCATAAGACCACTCTACGGGAACGGTGCTGGGGGTGTACTTCTCTGTTGTAGTAACTGGGTCAACGCGGCTACTTGTTGTCAGAGTTTCTCAAACGCTCCGGGAGCGACCGTTGTTGACGGGTGTTGTGATCCTCCTAATGATACCTCCTGGGGACCCGGACGATCGTCGGTAGGGGACTGGTTGGGAGTGGATGAGCTTGCTAGGAGATGTTCTGAGCGTGTATTAACCATGGTTTCTGGTAGCGGTTCCCATAGACGGTGCCAATGATGCTACCAAAAATCGTACCTGGCTCCGAGCTTGACGACTGTTGATGAGCACGAACGTGATCCTCCGGTACTTGAAACAAAGGCGTCAATGTGTGTCCTCGTCGCCCCTCCGATGCTTAAGTCAGATAGGAAATTTTATGCGTGAGGCTATATGCTAGAATATGATTTTAAAGCGTACCTGAATAATGAGATGAGGTCATATATTTATAGATATTTTTGTAGATGGAATCCTAAAGGGACTTAATCACCTGTGGCACTTATCCTTGTTATACAAGGTGTTTGGGTTGCATTAGAATATTGCAGTTTGGGTTAGACTTGAATTTGTAATAAGATGGGAGTTTGTGGTTGAATAGAACTGCTATTTGTAGTGGTTGTACGTCAAGGTCAAGGAAGGTAAGTAGGCTAGGGGTAAATGGCCCGACCTATTACTGGGCCAGAACTTATTTAAACCTCGACCTCGTAGGTGGGCTCAAGTGGGTCGGATCACATCGGGCCACAAAGGTCGGGTTCGAGTTTACGGTCATCAAAGATTATTAAAGCTTTTGCCATCAATAGTATATTATGAATAAGTCACAGCTTCTCCTGTTTTGTGTCTATACCATCAAATATTGTAAGATGAGAAGTCTGTTAAGCAATAAATGGTGGGATTACAAAATATTTCTACTCCTCTTTCAATAATCTATCTACAATAATTAAAAAGAGAGGATCGAGGAGAAATTTTTGAACATCAATTTTACCCTTATATATTTATCTATATTACCAATATACCTTCACCTGCAAAAATATTTGATTTCCAATCACCAAACAATAGTCTCTATTTTATTCTTTAATTTCTCTCTTTTTCTCCTATTTAATATTCTCAGTGTTTTGTCATTCCTTCTGGGAATCCTCTGTCTATGAGAGATAACCAGTGAAAATCCTCTCTACCTCTGTCTTTCTCTCTCTTCTTTGTTTGAAGAATCATCATGTTGATTTTGACAAGGTTTCAACGTATACAAACCTTGAATATTTTTTGGATTGTGTTTCTCCCGTTGTAAGTTTGTTTCTTTTCCTTTTCTATTTCTTTAATAATATTTGACTTTATCTCATGCGCCTGCTTTGTGGATTAATCTTTATTTTATGAAATTGTGTTTATGATTGTTGATTGTTTGTCCCTTTTGTTATTTGATGATTTTGTGAATAGGGCTACATTGTGAATTTGAGTAGTTTATGGCATTTATGAGAAAGACAAAACTTAGACTATTTTACATTGGGTAATATCTGGAATTGTTATGATGAACAGAGTGTTTATGTGGTTAGAGTTCCAATTATTCTTGATGATGTCCAAAATTTAGTGCAATATTTTGTTCCTTAGCTCTCTGCAATTCAAATATTTACCAACATTTCCTCTATAAACTGTGTAAGGTAATCTTCTAATTTAATTGGTGAAGATTTGAAATTTAAGTTGTAGTTATTTGGATTTCTTCCAATTGAATTAGCGTTGGTAATTTTCACTTTCAGAATTTGGCTTCTAACCTAATAACAATAATAATCATTATGTTATAGAATGGAAAATGGTAATCCTTTCTTTCTTTGTCTCTGTCTGTCTGTCTGTCTGTTTTTTTTTTTCTTTCTATCTTTCTTTTTACACATCTTCCCGTTTATTTATTTTAGTTAATTTTATATGATTTGTTTTATTATTTCTTCTCAGTCTGACTCTTTTTTGAGTCTTTATTTTATTGTTGTGTTCTCTTAAAGTTGAGATGGTTGGGAATTTATTTAATTATATAAAGCGAAAATAAAATAATTTCAATTCTCACCACGAATATGCTTTATGTTTAGATAAAAACTATGATAAGAATAATACATTTTCTAAATTCTGCAAACTCATTTACTAATCTTGGTGCACGAACAATCACGATTTGCAATCCACAACTATCCAATTGTCCATCTTCACTGAAAATTCATACAGGAAAACAAGAATGAGAGAATTGTGATTTCTCTTTTCTTGTAATAGTAAGATAAATAATTCTCTCTTATGATTCCTCAAATCCTAATAGCTGATTAATAAAAGTCCAAATGGACTTGACCTAACATTAAGCTTAATTATGTCCAATATTTAATTAATCTAACTAATTAAACATTGTTCATTAATTAATTAATCTAATTAATTAAGTTGGTCCATTAATAAGTAATCCAATTGATTAATTGTCTAACACTTGTCAATTAATTAATTGGTATATTTCATTCTTCTATTTCTCCCTTTGTGTGTGACTCATTATGTTTTCGATCATAATACCTAACGAAGTGAATTATTATTTTGATTAGATTTATTATTTCATATTCGTNTAACAAAACATCCACGTGCTCATTTAAATGTCACCACACTTTAGCTTGTGAGATGAGCTACTTACTTCATAAGTAAGAAATGTCACACGTGATGACCTATCCGTAATAACGAAATTCGTATCTTATTATTACATACGATCACGAATGATTTAAAACTCAGTCATATGTAATTAGTATCTCACAATCACAACTTCTTGTGATTAACAAATCACTAAGACTTGAATCTACGGATTCTATTATTTAATTTATTAGAATATTAATTTAATTAAATAATAAAATTGTCATAAATAAAATCCATCAATTATATATTTAAAAGTGTTTATATCCAAACCTGATTGAATTTATGATATGACACTTGCAGAGATTCCTTATTATTTATTTTTTACATATGTTCTTACGTTTCAATTGTTATGTGAAATCAATTTTTTAACAATTGATTTTTGCTTGGTTGAGTTCTGTGGTGATTTAGCAATGATTATTGAAGTGCAGTTCATTCATGAGAAACCTTTGATTATACGAAAAAATAGCTAGTTCCATTGACAAAGAAGTTCTAGAATGTCGATCCTTCGATTTTTTTTCTTGCTGGAACGCTTGCTTGCATTTGATCCTAAGGACAAATCATCTGCTGAAGGGATAATGTTACTGACAAAGATTTGTTTTATAATTAGCGCTTGTTCGAGCTCAATTTTTGGCTAAGAATGCATTTTGGAATAGTAAATTAATGAAGAATATATGATTAAAAAATATAAAAAAAAGTTTTGAATTTACGTGCATATTATTGTATTAAAAATGTGTAGTTAAAAAGAAGAAAAAAATGTATTTTAAAAATAATGAGAATCAAACAAGGGCTTAAGTTCACTATAAATGGGAATATTTTTTTTTTACCTTCTAGATGTTTATACTTGTAGGCATAGATTGTTCCATACTTCCATGGATTAGCAAATGTGGACCGTGAGCTATCCAGTCAACCCATATCAAAGCTTGAGTTCGAATTTGAGAAGAAAAAGTTGACAAAAGATGACGTTAGAGAATTGATTTATCGAGATGCAGTCTCTGAATATTTTTTCCTTTTTCGATAGCTAATTGTTTTCTTTTGCTAATACTACTATCTTTGTGTACCTTTTTCTTATTTTTTTTTTTTTCAATTTTTGTGCTATTCCCAATTCCCAAATCTACATAAGATAAATATACAAAGGAAAAAGAGGGTTTTATTTCCTTTGCCTTTTCTGTTCCTAACTTCATTTCATATCAATTCAATAATTAAGTCATTTACAAGTATTTATTCGTTTGCTTTTTCATTTGATTAACCCCTCAAGTACTTAGTTGGGCTATGTAGATATTTTGCAATAATTTATAATAAGTAATGGAATTGAATGAAAAATTGATTTTGTTTTGGCTTCATAAGGGAATAGTAATTGATTTGTTATGCACATCCAACCTGATTGGTGGCGCACACAATCAAAACAGGTCTGTACATTTAGCAGATTCCTTTGTCATGCTTTTGATAATTCTTTTTTCCTTCTAACTTGTTCTTGTATATTTAGTTATAGATCCAATATATCCTCAGTTATATTTATACAATAAAATATAATATAATAGTAAAAAAAATACAAACATCAAATAATAAACTCAAACAATCTGTTGGTTACCCTGAAAACCTAGAAACATTTAATTTCCACTTTTGCTTTATATGTTTTTGGTCATTTTCCAATGATGTCCTTAGTCAATCTTCTTAATCTAACTTCGTTTTGTACTAGTAGCATTATAATATATAAAATATCTTCACAATTACATTCCTTTAATTAATTAATTTATCTATCTACAAATTTGTAATTAAATGATTAACATAAAAAAAGTAAGTTGAAAAGACATACTTGAATGCAATGAATCACACCAAAATTTTATTACATATAACTCTCCAATATGCTATTATTATATAACATTTGAAACATATTGATTTGATTACTATATTTAATTTTGAAATGTTTTTTATTACATGAGCTAAAGGAATGATAATTGTTTAAAATCCATAAATTCAATTCATAATTGCAATCTTTGAATCTTTTATTAATCATGTAGGAATTCACAGCATACTTGAATATGAATTACGGGTCCAAAATCCTTACTTGAAAGAATGAATTCCAAAATCTTTGTGTGGTTGAATCATTTTGCATTTCAAAGTTTCAAAATCTGCATTTCTCTTGTTCTCCAATAGTTCCGATCACAATGGAAGGAAATTGTTAGGTTTTGTAACAAAAATTCTATGTGATTTAGAAGTTTGTTGCATGAAGGAAGCTTGTTTAATCTTGATTTAGAAGTCTTAGTTGATTGGATTTCATGTGATTTGAGATTTGGTTGATTGGAGGAAGTCTAAGGTATTTGGGTTTGTAAAGTCTTAAGTTGTGGAGATCAAATTTCAATAATAATGAGGAGTTTGACTTGAAAAAGGAATCTTGGATGTCAAAAAGTATGTTTTGGAATGTTAATCTAAGACTTAATGCCTAGGCACTACCGTCACGGATCCTAAGCACCAAGAATTGAAGCAATAAGAAAAATGAGGCAGGTCATGGAGCTTAAGCGCTGGACACATAGCGCCTGAGCGCTAGGCGTAGTGCCTAGGCGCTGCAACAGTAACTGATCGCGATTTTTTTGTTTTGTCTGGGTTTTGGGACTTCTTCTCCATCTTGGACTCTACCTCATCCACAACTTCGAGATTTGGCTTCTATAATTACTTCATAAGGTATACGCACTTCAAAAAAAGAAAAAAGGTGAAAATGCAAGACTCAAGAGAGATTATAACAATTATATCATTTTGGTATACATTAGAAATAAGGGAGAATTGTTTAGATTAGATTGAGAGGATCAAAATCTTGTAAGATAATTGTTTGTTTCTTGGTATAATAAATTCTCCTATTCCACAATTTTCTAGATTGTTGTATGATCTATTAAATTTCGTATTATCCATACTTTTCGTCTTTGATTATTTGGCCGGTTTCTCAACAAGTGATATCAAAACGTTCTTGGTATCGGGTTGGTTCATAACAAGTAATATCAGAGCCAAGGATTTTTTGGCGATTTTTTGGGAAGTCCAAATTGATTATTAAAGAGAGGTTGGAATAAAGTCGATTGTTCAAGGATGACAACTTTGAAATTTGAAATTCTTCTTTTGGATTGCAACAGTAGATTTTCATTGTAGTAAATCAAGATGCGAGCGGTTCTTGCTCAATTGGATCTTGATGACACTTTGTTGGGGATTGATAGAATGCCTGCAACAATGACTACGGAGAAACAATGAAAGGATCGAAAAGCCCTATCTCATATATATATTTATCTTTCTAATAAAATTCTTTAAGACGTGGTAAAAGAGAAAAGTGTCGCTGCATTGTGGTTGAAGTTGGAGCAGCTTTGTATGACAAAGAGCTTGACAAGCAAGTTACACTTGAAGCAGCGCTTCTATTCTCATCGTTTAACGAAAGGTGGATATTTGGAAGGTCATCTATCAGTGTTCAAGGAAATCGTCGCTGATTTGGAAACGATGGAGGTTAAGTATGATGAAGAGGATTTAGTGCAGATATTTTTATGCTCGTTGCCTCCTTCATATATGACTTTTAGAGATACCATTCTCTATAGTCGGGATACTCTTACAATTGACGAGGTATCTGATACGCTTTATTCTAAGGAGAAGATGAAGCGTCTGGTCTTCAGTTCTGAGGTTCATGGAGAGGGTCTTGTTATTTGTGTGAGGAAGACAGGTAGTCATGGAAGGAGTAGAGTCAAGGATAGCAACAACGGTATAGTCTATTGGTATTGCAATAACAAGGGACACATGAAGAAAGATTGTTATGACTGGCAGAAGAGGTTTGCTACTATAGATCAGGATGAACAGTCAGAAAATTTCGGTAATGTTAATCTTGCAGAAGAGAACGGTGATGGAGATTTGTTGGCGATTATTGAAGTTGACTCCAAATCTGACGACGATTGGATTCTTGATTCAACTTGCACTTTTCATATGTGTTGAAATCGGAATTTGTTCATATGAAACAGTTACAAGGGGTTCTGTGATGAAGAGAAGCAATAAGCCTTGTGGAATAGTAACGTCAAAATCAAGATGTTGAATGGGACAGTTAGAATACTTGGCCATGTTTGACATGTTCCAGGTATAAACAAAAATCTGATCTCTCTGAGTACTCTTGATTCAAAAGGGTACAGGTATATCGGTGGAGGTATAATATATATGGAAACTATATATATGGTTATGATCCCCAATTTATATGTAATTTTCTCATTCTTTATGACATCCCATCAACACAAGAATTAATAGAGAAAACATATTGAAGAGGAATATCCAAATATTGTCTCTCTAATCAAAATTAATACTCAATCTTCTATTTTTAGTTTCTTGCTTGGATGGCTTCCTGCATTTATCTTCTTTGTATCCACCTTGTAAACTTCTTCGACAATCAATTTCTTCTGTACTCTTTCTTCTCTTTTCTTCACATCCATCTTCACCAAGAATTTGAACTCTTTATCTTCCGACAACATGAGCTTCTTGTAATATTCACATAGTTCCTTTTTGTTAGTCTGAGGAAAATATACCAAGATATATTTTAGAAAGATGAGATAGTTGCCTAATTTTAGTTAGAAGCAATATGATACGTTGAAAACACAAAATCTAAATTATATTTTTACCTTGAAAAGAGCCTCATCATATTCGATCACAGTACATCCTATAAAAGACTCAACAACATCAAAGATTGTGACATAAACTTCTTGATTACCATCTGAAACTATTAACCTAAGCAAACATTTTCTAGTAAAAGCTATGTCCTTAATTTCACATCTTGTACATTGGACAATTTTTTTATCCGCCTCGGGGTAAACTCTTGCACCGCACCTGTTACATATTTCATACGATGGATTGTTCTTATTTTGAACCTGTATAATCTTGCCTATAAAAGTACAATACAATTTAGTCACACTATCATCTAATTTACGATACCAGCATCCATCATCCTCTTTGTGGGCCCCAATATCTTGTACAGTCCTCCACCACATAGCAATTTTTTAGTGCTGTAAAAACAATCTTTCAGCTATCAGAAAATCTATCTGGACATAGTAGTTGGGTAAATATAATCATGACGACTGAAGAAATCACGCTCACCTATTTTTAATAGCATTAGTTTCTTCAAGTTGTGGATTGATCTCAATGACACTAACATTTGAAGCCATGTTTAGTTCACTTGTTCGATAGACAATGGTAAGAACATGGCATAGATTAATGATTTTAGCATAGAGTTCGTTTTAATATGATAATAAAACAATTACAAAGTATGACCTTTGTAGTAACTTGCTATCACATTCAAAGCTACAATAATTGGCATTTCATGAACATTATCTTCTATAAACTTTCCTTCATTGTCAGCCAAATCTCCCCACAAATATAACTTCATTGTATTACACCTATACTAAGAGCAAAATTGTTGAGTAAATAATATTATAAAGTTTATCTTTTTTTATTTCATTTATAAATTTTGTTTGATTTTATGGATGATGTTTACCCACTGTCTAGGAGAATCACTTCATGTTTCTTCGTTGTTATTTCACTTGGCCTCTTAATGTTGATGATGAATGCAAGTTTTACTTTGAATGCCAATCCTATAATATCTGAAAACAAAGAGAAAAAAATGAACAAAAAATAATTCATTAGCTAATGAACAACTGTAGACATCATTAATTTCTACACCAATGCTTTTACTAATGTCACGTGGAGGTTTTTTTTAATTTCATTAAGTAGATATTATTAAAAAATGACTTGATTATAAAATGTGGGAATATTTTTTTGAATTTTTAAACTAATACTTGGTAAAACTCTCCAAACATGATGGTAAACAATGCATTTGATCGAAAAGTATAATTACCAATCATGATATCTCCGCTGACGAAATTTCGTATGTCATTGAATTGGAGAAAAGAGTTTGATACCTTATAGCATATACGTTCTTTAATCTCTTCTACCTCTGTTCTAATTGTGAAAGACAATTCGATTTCATCGTTCACATTTCGATACTTCCCGTTGACGGGTCTTACGTTTCCACTTTGTTTAATGTAAGATTTTCCCTTTTCAATTACAACATCAAATTTTTGAATTGCATCATTATTCAGCATGGCTTGAATTTTATATGCCTGTAGAGAAATCAAATACTATGTTACTTTTAATATACAAAATTGAATAAACACAAACATGAATAAACCACATAATCATCACTCCATTACCATCAAAACTAAATTCAAAAAATCCAGGTTTTACAAACACGTAAAGATATGTAGGACGTGAAATATTTATGCCATGGGAGTATTTAGACCTCGAAGATGAATTCAAAATTATTAAATATAAAGGTCACCGTGGTAGATGTATTACCTCCTTGTCAATTAGAATGAGCTTCAAAATATCAAATTTCCATTATTGTTGGAATAAGATTCGACCAAACATTTTCGAACAACAATCGCTTTAATGGACCATTCATTTACATATGCCGATAAATCTCTTATAGTTTTTGATTCCACGATGTGGGAGAGCTAAATATTTGATGCTTGAAATGTAACAACAACCAATTTGTGAAAACCGTTTAAATAGTTGAGAGACGAATTCGTTTTAAATCTAAAACTCATAAGAACAATCAAATAAATTCATGAACACGAAATTTCATTAATTTGAAGCAATGAATGTAGAAATAGAATAATTTCTATACATTTAGCAAAGGGTGTGTACGTGACTTTGGTTACATAAATGTGCATGCATGCATTTATTTAGGTAAATATATTCAATATATAATTATCACTGTCCATACATGCATTTACGTAAATGTTTTAGTAAGAATTGAATTACAAGAATTTAAATAATTTATTTGTTCCTAGAATAATTGAATAGCACCCAAAATATATAAAGTGTACATGGAATAGCCCCCAAAATTTATGAAGTATAAATAAATGTTAATTATTATTATACATGTATGTGAATAAATAATTGAATTGTAATAGGACACGTACATAGTAGGGTTCAATATATAATTATCACTGTGCATACATTCATTTACATAAATATTTTAGTAAGAATTGGATTACATAAATTTAAATAATTTATTTGTTCCTAGAATAATTGAATTGCACCCAAAATATATAAAATGTACATGGAATAGCCACCAAAATTTATGAAGTATAAATAAATGTTAATTATTATTATACATGTGAATAAATAATTGAATTGTAATAGGATATGTACATAGTAGGGCTATAATGGTTTAAAAATTGATTCTCATTTCATGTGATATTTAGATATATTATAGATTATGTATTTTTTAGTTGAAAGTAAATCGAATTGTACGTCATGTGGTAAAGAAGGAAGAAGAGTATGCAATTGGTTTATTTGTTGAAGGTTGACCAGGATGATGATGAATTTGAGCATCATGTTGTTTAATAGAAACAAGTTATTGGATTGAGGAAAATAAAAATTTGTTGATCGAGCTGAAAGGTCTGTAAAAAAGAAAAACAAATGGAAGATTGACGAGGTTTGTGGGAATTTTTCCTTTTTACTATTTCGGTCATTTCAATTTATTGATTCTTATTATTCTGTGTTCTTTTCAGGAAGTCCAGCAATCCAATGAAGAATTTTTTAGACGATTGTCTAAGGTTGAACTAAAAGTTGTTCAATCAAATGATTTAATTTTAAAATGTATTTCAGATCTAGAGAATGCAAAGTAGACAAGATGCTAGTTTTTAATGAAGAACAAGTGAAGATATTAAGAGTTTTCGAGTTTAAAATTAATACTTGTGACTTTTTGTTGAGTTTTTGTCATTTTTTTAACTTATTGTCACTTTTGAGTATCTTTGTGACTTTTTCGTGTATTTTTGTGACTTTTTCGTGTATTTTTGTAAGATGGTGTGAAGAGTTTACCCGATGAAATAGACAAGATATTTAATGACTTTCTTAGTTTTTCTTTAGGTATTGAGTTAGAAATGAGTGGTGGGGAAAAAGATTTTGAGGTGCCTGTCAGAAAAAGTGACAAGTCAATTGAAAAAAGTGACAAGACAGTAAAAAAAGATGACAAGGAAATCGAAAAATAGTGACAAGAGAATTGAATAAAGTAATAAGACACTTGAAATAAATTTGAATGATGAAATAGAATTTCATGAAAATGATTGGTTAAGAGTTGCTGGTATTGTTGCTCGTAGTTTAGCAAAAAATCGAGTAATTGTATTCTTTTTATTATATTTTTTCCTCATAACTAATGTCTGTTTTTACATTAATATAATTTGACATTTGTATATGTGTTATTTTTCATGTTCCAGCATGTTACATCACCACTTGATAAAGACAGAATTGAAGTGCTTGACAAGGAATTTGAATTGAAAGATGAAGTTTGAGATAAAGTTGTAGAAGCCACGGCTGCGATTGAAGTTGAAACTGGAATTGAAGAGGAAAATTTTGAAACTATTGATATTGATGATGATGTGACCCCAAACATGCCATTGAAGAGACAAAAGAAACCTGAAATGCTTCTTCAATCCCCTGGGTCAATGAATATGATTCTACATTGGGGACTAAGAAACGTGTTGTAAAAGACACTTTTACATTCCAGTTGGTGTGGGCCCTCTGATGGCATGTAATGTTAATGCTTTTGAGTTTTTGTAGATGAAGAGATTGATAAAAAAATAAGTTACCAATATTTGTTGTTTGTGAATTTTTTCGAGTAAAGTGACATCTCATGTGACTTTTTGCATTATGTGATGTAGGCACAAACATTTCAATGATGAAAATTCTATTATCAATCATTACTTCTACTTTAGTGATATTGTTATATCTATCAAACAGTGGTGGTACGAATTGTTTACTTCAAACGAATGTCTTGAAGACACAGTAAGTTATTTTATTTGTTGGTGTTTTAAGATTCTTTATATTATTTTTAGTACAATTGTTGATTTTGTCATTTTTCCTTCTTTTTTTTTTGTAGCATATCGATGTGTGTTTCTATTATTTGAGGAAGATGTTAAGTCATGGAGATAGTATAAGCATAAAGGCTACAACCACAGACTTTCCATTTGATAGCCAAATTAGAGGTCTGTATACTGAATTTTGTTAAGATAAGTCTGCTCTAAAAAAACAGATATCTCTTCTTTCATATGTTATCGGGCTGTATATGCCGTATAATACAAGTTGGAGCCTTGTTGACCATGTACTTATGCCAATGAGAACGTCAAATTCAGTCCATTGGATTCTTTGTCATTTTGACATACAACATATGTGCCTTAATGTATATAATTCGTATAACAAGATTGTGAGGAATGTTTTAGTAATTAAGGCTGTTAAACCATTTTCTGATATAATTTCTCATCTTCTTTTTCATATTGGCTTCTTTGAGGAAAAATGCATTTAGGAAGAAGATGCTTTGAAACCATTGGTTGTAAAAATGGTTTCAAAACTTCCACAGTAGAATAACGGGTTAAATTGCTTTCTAAAGATTTTTTTTTTCATTTAACATTCAGGTATTTAATTGTCTAAATTTCTTTTCTTTTTTGCATGCAGTGGAGACTGTGGAATATATGTAATTAAGTATACCCAGTACTTTATTAACGAAAAGTTAAATGAAATGTCAAAAATATTTAACATTCCACATGTTAGAAGAAACTTGACAGCTCAATTATATACTTATGGAAAGAAGAAGCAAAATGAGGATTATGATACAGATAATGAATGGGTGTCAAAAGGAAACTGATTACTAATATGTTGATGTGATAGAGAAGAAGATGATTTTGAAGAAGCAGACATGTCTTGTTATGTAATGACTGATGCAGTTGTTAGAATATTTTGTGGATGTACATAAATTGGTTGGTAGTTGATGTATGTAATGACTGATTTGACAAAAAGTGGCAATGCTAATAGTGGCGGACAACTTTAATTGTTAATTTTTGAAGTTTTGAACATGTTTTCTTTACAATATCAATGGATCAGGGATGTTGGTGATGTAGCCGATTAATATTAGTACTAGTACCTAACTATAATATGTTTATAACTTCTAAAATGCTAGTAGCTTGTATAACAAACGGTGACATAATGTCACCTTTTCAATAAAAATTGACATGATGTCACATTTTTAATAAAAAGTGACATAATTAAAATGGTGATATTATGTCACTACTTTTTAACATGCTAGTCGCTTATATGTCACTTGGCATAATCGAGGTAGAACCTATCCTATTACTCCAAGGTCAAAGTACACTATATCATTATCCGTTCAATATTTTCAATGCATTTATTGTTCTAGCAAGATTTAGAAAGAGGAAGTATCTGCTAACCATCTGGTTTCACAAGGCATGACATAACCAGTTATCAAAAGAAATGACATTATATGTTATAAGTATGCTTTTCTAAAGATGTGTTTTTGTGAAATTTTGAACATATTTTCTTTACATTGTCAATAGAGCGGGGATATTGTTGACGTAATTGATCAATATTAGTACTAGTGTTCAAGAATTGCAATATGTTACCTAACTATAATATGTTTGTAGCTTTTAACATGTTAAAAAAACTGACATAATGATACATTTTCAACAAAAATGTGACACCGTGTCACTTTTTTAACAAAAAGTGATATTATGCCATTGGTTATAGTAGTTTGATATTTTGTATTCATGCTAAAAGGCTCAGTGGAGGATGTTGGAACCTGGTCTATTGATTAAGTAACAATGCTTCTAATTGTGGATTCAATGTCAATGGAGTATGATATCCATTGTCACATAAACATACACATAACAAAACCAATTTTTAAGAAATTCAAATCCATCGTTACCTTTTTTTTTTTTTACATTCTGTTTAGAATATTTGAATTGAAAAACATTCCAAAACAAAAAAAATCAAATAATCTAATTTCACACGTCTTCCAACTTTCTTTTCTTTTTTGGTTTCTTTTTCATATTTGTTGGATTTTGACATGATCTACGATTGTGGCCTCTAATTCCACATCTCCCACATTTTGCACTTTGGATTTTCTCTCCTTTTGATGTCACATGTTTTCATTACAATATCAATGGATCAGGGAAGTCGGTGATGTAGCTGATCAATATTAGTATTAGTATCTAACTATAACATGTTTGTAACTTCTAACATCCTAGGAGCTCGTAAAACAAGAAGTGACATAATGTCATCTTTTTAATAAAAGTAACCATTAAAACGGTGACATTGTCACTTTTTTTTAACATACTAGTAACTTGTATATCACTTGGCATAATCGAGGTTGAACCTATCCTACTACTCCAAGGTCATAGTACACTATATTATCTAGTTTAGCAAGGCATGGCATAACCAGTTATCCAAAGAATTGCAACATATTTCCTAATTATAACATGTTTGTAGCTTTTAACATGTCAAAAAAGTGACATCATGTAACTTTTTTTTAATAAAAAAAAAAAGTGATATTATGTCTCTGGTTGTGGTAATTTGATATTTTGTATTCATGCTGAAAGGCTGAGCTGAGGATGCTGGAACCTGATCGATTTATTAAGTAACAATGCTTCTAATTGTGGGTCCAAAGTCAATGAAGTATGATATCCATTGTCACATAAACGTACACATAACAAACCATTGTTTAAGAAATTCATCTCCATTAAAATCTATCGTCACTTTTTTTTAGAAAGTGACATACATAATAAACTTCAGAATTGACATTTTGCTTAGAATATTTGAATTGAAAAACATTTTAAAACAAAAAAAATATCAAATAATCTGGTTTCATATGTCTTCAAACTTCCATTGTTTTTTTTTTTTTTGTGGTTTCTTTTTCACATTTGTTAGATTTTGACATGATCTACGATTGTGGCCATTATTCCCACATTTTTCACATTTTGCACTTTGTATTTCTCTCCTTTTGATGGCATCCATTTTTCTTTAGGTCGTCCAGATTTTCTTTTTGGATTATGAGCCAAAACTACTACTTTACTTTATCTGGTACTTTCCAGTCATTGTGATCTCCAAATGAAAAAATTGTTCAACTATATGTTTGAATATACATATCTGTTGTATAATATACTGAACAATATGAATATGAATCTCTTTTTATTTTTGCAATAACTGCAAGTGCGTGTGTATACAGAATCTTGTCCACTTGGAATATGTTGCATGTGCATATTCTTTCTTCCATATTCAACAAATATGAGCACAACCATCATTAATTTGGTACAATATCGAACTTGAGGTTGATAACTGTGTGCATAATACAACAAAATATTCTATCAAAAAATTTGTCACTATTTTATATTAAAGGAATATTTAAAGTGAAAAATTAATATGAATAAAGGTTGCAAATCATGTTATAACAGAAATCCCGACATACAATAATAACAAAACAACATGTTTATAGTTATTTACCTTTATTTTCTTTGACTCCACAGACTTTTCTCTCTTTTTTTCTCTTGTTTGGTGGCAAGTGTTGTGAAAGTTGCCCGTGTATTATTTATATGCTTCATAAACCATTGTTGTAACAAATATCTTAACGATTCCAATAAAGGCTTTATTGGACAAGTTTTTGTTACTTTTATTGCCGAATTCACTGATTCAACTATATTTGAAGTCATTGGAAAAAATTTTATTTGTCATGTAAGCTCTTGACCATTTTTCAAAACTAATATCTTTTTGCACAAATAAAATTCGAAATATTAATATTTATTTAACCAAAAAAATAATAGAAAAGTGACTTTCTGTCACTTTTTAAACTTACATTTAACAAAAAAGTATTTAACAAGAAAATGACAGAATGTTACTTTTTGTTTTATCAACACTTGTAAACTTTTTAAACAAAAAATGACATTCTGTCACTCTTTGTTTAGAAGTGATATTAGTTATTATAGAAGTTAACAATGATAACACACCAAATGTGATCGAATCCACGTATTGTATTCATCAAGTTGTTTCATATGGAACTCAAAAATCATTCTTAGAATATGCTCTTACAGCCCCGTTGAAATGTTCTGTAATATTCTTTTCCTTTTTCTTCCTACTAAAAGACAACTTTAAGTTATTTAACAAGTGATAGGAACATAGACCATGCATTGCATTCTCATACACTTTGTGAATTGCATTTTTTATGCTTGCATGTCCATCTGAGATTATACACAATCCTTCCCGCTCACCATAAACTTCTTTTAACATAGTTAAAAACCNCCAATTCCAAATGCTAATATGAAGATATTGTTGTTGGCATCTTGCGTACATGCAGTGAAAAGTGTTATGCCATTGTTGCCATTTAAGAATGTAGCATCTATTACTATAACTGGTCTACAATACTTCCACCCCTGAATAGATGCTCCTAATGCCATGAAGAGGTACTTGAATTTGTTGTCCTCATATGTCTCTATTTTTGTAACTGATCCAAGATTTGTTTGTTCTATCATGTACAAATATTCCCGAAGCTTTTCATACGAATCCGTGGGATCTCCTCTCACCAATTCCAATGCTTTCTCCTTAGATCTCCAAGCTTTCTCATAACTCATCAACACTCCATATGTATTCATCATATCACTTATAATGTCTGCAGGAGTGTATGTTGTTTTTGTTGATATATACTTGTACATGATGAATTCTCCTACTATTGAGCTAGTTGCTTGACAATGATCTTCTAAAATGATATTATTTGAACATATATGATCATTTTTAATATACCTTACCTTGAACATATTTGTTCCACCAAGTCTTGAAGCTGTAAAAGTCCATTTGCACTTCTCATCAATACATATTCTTTCTTGTACGACTTACTTACTTTGAATTGAAAGTTATTGTGTATCGCATATATTGAAATACTTCTCTTAACCAATGTCCCGTTCCTGAACATTTTATCTTTTGAAATTCCATCCATAGTGACTACTGAAATGATATCACTTCCTCCTTCACTCGTTGTTTTTTCAACTCCCGATATACTATTATAGACATCAACATCAATTGCTTCCATACTAGGTAATTTCTGAAATGATGTCACAGAATTATCAGTTACGGCTTCACAAAGCCGCAGTTACATCATATCATTTTTTTTCGCAATTAGTAGCCTCCAAAAGTTGTATATTTTTAACAAATTCAGTTTCGTTATTTTTTGATACCGTTGTCACATCCACACACAATGGAAAGCTTGCAAGATCTTTATCCTTCATCTTGAGCTCCAAATAAAATGTTAGAGAAATATCATCTGAAATCTCCATTAAAGGTAGGTTTTCCTTCACTCTATATTGTATTTTTTTTTCTTTGTGTTAATGTACTTATTTTCATCACAGAAAATATCATGCACTCAAGA
The DNA here is from genome assembly GCA_903798255.1 of Fraxinus quadrangulata. NCBI lineage: Eukaryota > Viridiplantae > Streptophyta > Magnoliopsida > Lamiales > Oleaceae > Fraxinus > Fraxinus quadrangulata. The sequence goes on along the minus strand of CAIGRB010083592.1, from coordinate 4,919 downwards.
TGGTTGTTCGTGCAATCCATTGGTACAACAATTTCAGTCATTTTCTCACTTGTATATTCATTATCTTGTGTCCATTTGCCTCCATAACAAATGAAGACATTAATTTTATCCATATCTACAATAAACAAAGAAATTGTGTGAGATTTTTTTTTATAAAAAAAGTGGCAAAGTAATATGTATCTAGTTAATGAGACATTCTAACTTTTTTTGAGAAAAAAAGTGACAAAATGTCACATTTTCATATAAAAGTGACAGAATTCACATTCTCATTGAGCAATGCATGAATGCAATTGATTCAAAATTTTCTTTTTCATACGTATTAGCATAAAACAGGTCTTGAATTCGTACATTTAAATTTTCAAAATGCACATGCATGCATCTATTTAATTATTCCAAAGAGATACTGTGACTTTTTCATATAAAAGTGACATAATGTCACTTTTTCATAGAAAAGTGACATAATTCACATTCACCTTTTGTCAAACACCTTGTATGCATCAATGATTTAATTTATTCGAAGTTTTCTTTTTCATATGTATTAGCATAAAACGAGGCTTGAATTGGTATTTTCAAATTTCCAAAAATGCACATGTATGCATCTAGTTCATTGCTTCAAGGATATAGTGTGGATTTTTTTAAGAAAAATGACAGAATGTCACTTTTTCATAGAAAAGTGGCAAAATTCACATTTTCCTTTTGTTGAACACCTTATATGCATCAATGATTTAACTGATTCAAAACTATGTTTTCATATGTATCCATTTCATCTTAAGTTCAATAATGTTATTTTCAAACATGTTTCCAAACACAATAACAAAATCATCAAAAAGAAACTTTATAAATGTTAATTATTTACACTATAAGTTTTAAACTAAACATAATCATGAAATCCAAATAAAAGTGAGATAGACAGTGAACTATGATGATTAAAATTTGTAAGCGAGAGATTATTTGGTTGGAAATTAATAATTATATTTGCTACTTTCTTAATCTATGCAAAGAGAATACTAAACAACCTTCAAAGGACAAAATTGGGGAACTAATTGAACAACGAGTCAAAAACATAAAAAAAAAACCTGTAATTCACGATCTCATTTTTCTCCAAAGCTTTCAATATTGAAATAATCTTGATCTTTTTCCAAGTTTTGAATAATGAACGAATTTGTGGATGATTTCCTCTTTCTCCTTCCAATTTTCCCTTGTTTTGTTTCCAATTTGGAAGCTGGTTTATGTTGATGCGGTAATCTTCTATGTTTGAGCATATTTTGTCTGTTAATTTTTACTTAATTATCACTTAATCCAAGTTTATTATGTTTTTTCAAAATTGCCCCAAAATATAGGGTATTTGTGTAAGTAGCCCTATTTTCATTTTTTTTAAGGCAACTTACAAAATACCCTTAAAATTAGGGATCTTTTGAAAAATCATTAAAACGTGTTTTAAAATTTTTTTAAAAAAACATTGTATAAAATTAAGTGAGACTTTTTAACTAAAACGGTGATGTACAATGTCATTTTATTTTATTAAAAAAGTGACATTTTAAAACTAAAAGTTATGTATGTCACTGATCGAACACAGATTCAACATGCAGGTTGCATTCAGAATCGTTGAAACTCATATATGATGTTCTAACTGACTGTTGAGGGTTTCAATAGTATAATTAAAATTTATTTTTAATTTACCTATATTTTAGAATTTATACTTGGCATTAGAGCGGTTTACTTTTAAGTAGTGAGATCTAGGATAAACCTAACTATTGATGGAACATTTTTTAGACCTCCTGTCCTAAGCGAAACTAACTACCCCTATTGGAAAATTAGGATGTAGGTTTATGTTCAATCGTTAGATGAAAAATCTTGGCACTTTATTGTCTATGGATATAAAATAGCAACTATGACTGAAAATGAAAGAGAAAGAGAGACATAAAAAGGATGAAGAGTGGAAGACTACAGATTTTAGCAATGCTAATTGGAATTCAGAAGATTTAAACGTTATTTTCACTTTTGTGGATTCAAACCACTTTCATTTGATTTCTACATGCGAGGTGGCCAAAGAAGCTTGGGTTATACTACAAGTTGCTTACAACGGAACTCCTATTTTGAAGTCGTCCAAACTTTAAATGCTCACTCTAGAGTTTGAAAAACTAATAATGAGAAAAGATGAACTATTCAAGTAATTTTACCCCAAGTTTAGTTACATCACCAACTCAGTATACACCTTGGGAAGAAGTATTCAGAGAGCAGGATAATGAAGAAGATTCTTAGAACACTATTATAGATTTCACTCCAAAGTAATTGCCATAGAGAAAAGTAAAAACATGGAAAGCATAAATATTGAAGAGTTGGTGGGTTATTTGATGACTTAAGAGTTACATCTCCATAGGAGAAAGAAAAAAGGATCTGCAGTTGCCTTTAAGGCCAAAAATGTTGAGGAAAAAGTTGAGAATAAAGAAAGTGAAATTGATGAATATATGACCATTCTCACCAAAAAAAACTCAAAAAATTCTTGAAGAACAATAAAAAATGAAGAAATTCAAAACCTCAAATAAAAGAAGAAATTCTTTAACAACTCAAGGCAAAATCCATCTACATCCATGGAAAGAACTCAAAGCTGTATCCAATGCCATGAGTAATCAAGTAAACTTGTTTACTGTCAATGTACATGTTCAAGAAAACTATGAACATCACATGGAGTGAACATGGGGACATAGAATCAAACTTAGATGAGAACGACATAATTATTGATAATCAGGTAAACTTGTTTACTGTCAACCTACGGTCTAATTCTGACAGTAGGTGCAAACTCATTGGTTAGAGATATAGCCAAATTAAGTAGCATATGTTCAGAATGCACCATCTTGAAAGAAAATCTGGAAACTGAACAAGAAAGAAAAATCACTCACCATGCTATGGTGAAGTTCATTGAAAGAACCATAATTGTTGCTGAAAAAGAAACCCTCTCCAAAATCTTCGTAAGGAAGAAAAATCAAGTCGTATAGCTCCTTGTTGAACTAAATCATACCAAGGAAAAAGTCAAGCAACTTATCATCGAATTCGTGTGCCTAATTGAAATCCTCGATTATGGAAGAATATCAAGCATCAAAGAGGGCCTGAGTTGTAAAGGAAAATGGAATGAGTCAGCTGAGGTTTTTCAAAGAAACCAGATATGATAGATCTACAAGTTAGACTTCAGAAGCTACAGTGAAGCAAGTAGAAAAAATCTCAGACGGCAAGGTCATAGTAGTGTCTCATTCATACAAGCATGTTTTGACTGATTCCAAACACTTGATTTAGATCAAGCCATTAGGAAAACAAGTAAGGTATCACTTCCAAAATTAGAAAGGTAAAACACAGTCTATTAGATATAATTTCTACGGTAAGTATGGACATAACGTACTTTACTATTTGTCTCACAAGAAACATGTCACAAAAAGAGTTAACTTACTTGCAGGTACTTTAAAACACAATCCTAATAAGGCAAGTTTGGGTAAGAAAGAGTTATCTTACTTGCTATGTTGTCAATATGGCATATAAATCCATTGTTCCCAACACTTGGTATTTTTACAGTGACTACTCTAGACACATGACTGGTAATCGTTTCATTCTAACCAATTATAAGAGTCATGCAGGTGGTCTGATTACTTTTCGGGATGGAGCTAAAAGTAAAATTGAAGGTTTTGGTACCATTGTGATTGATAGACTCTTTATTTTAAATGATGTCTTATTTGTTGTTGATTTGAAAGCTAACCTGACTTATTTAATGCTAACTTGAAAGCTAACTTGATTAGTTGTATCTTACGTGGTATCAGGTCCAATGATAAATGTTATCTACATAAATTTGAAATTTTATGTCGTGTCTCAAAAGCTGACTCTATAAACTTGTGGAACAAACGATTGGGACACCTGAACTATGGACTTGATGTGGCCAAGTTAGACCGAAAATCTCAGCAGTAAAATGTATATATATGTGTGTGTCAATAACTTCTCTAGGTATACTTGGATGGATTTCTTCAGAGAAAATTCAGATGTTTTATAGAGATTTACATTTCTATATTAGAAATTAACCACTGAAAACATTTTGAGGGGACTAAAATTGTGAAAATTAGGAGTGATTATGAAAAGAAAATTGAAAATACTAGTTTCTCTTGATTTTGTGAAGAGTATGGTATTTTTCATGAGTTCTCAACTCCTAAAACTCCTAAGCAAGATGGTTTGGTAGAACGGAAGAATACATTCTTACAAAAAATGGCTAAGGTAATGCTGAATAGTAAAAAACTCCTTGAAGCTGTAAATACTGTTTGCTGTTTCCGCACGTTTAGGAGCAAGTATTATGTACTAAATGACAGGGAACACTAGAGGATGTTTGATCTTAAAAGTAATAAGAGAGTGTTCATTGGTCATTTAGAAAATAGTCGTGCTTATAGAGTCTATAACATGAGGACTCAAACCATCATTGAGTCCACTAATGTTAAAATTGATGATCTTGATGATTTATTCTCTAATTCATAGGAACTTGAGATTCAGAATTTGGGTGAACATATTAAAGAGAAAACTGTGTTGCAAAATCTAGAAATGATAGACAGACAGAATTATCAGTACCCAACTTTGTTGATCCTGCACCAGCTATTGTATATGCAACATACTAGAGGAAAACAATGAATTGCAAAATAGAAGATAGCCTCCTACTTTGATCCAAGATGCTCATTCACTGCACAATGTGCTAAAAAATCGTAGAGATAGAATGATCACCAAACTGAGACTTGCCACAGAACTTAAAAATGTTGCTATACCTCATATATTGAGCCCAAAAATGTATTTGAAGCATTTGGAGATGAGTTTTGGTTATTTTTGTTGGGAATTTACTTAAACATGCGCAGCGGAAAATAAGCAATTTTCAATTCCCATACACGGATCTGCTTTGT
>CAIGRB010083588.1:21992-46492 GCA_903798255.1 Fraxinus quadrangulata | reverse complement strand
AGTAAGAAGGTTTTCAAAGTCCTCAAAACTAAAGGAATCATCGAAAGGAGTTGTTGAAGTTGCTATTTGGTGAGAAATATGAATGTCGTGAAAAGTTCTTGAGAAGCGTAGTGAAGAAGCAAGACGATGAACAGTGATCTTTATAGAACACGCGATGAACAGATGTGAAAATAATGGGGCGATGAATTGGAGTGTTTTTCGGGTTTATAAGGGTTTGTAACGTTGCACCTTTTCAGGTTGTAGAAGCAAATAATGATTGAAATTCTTGAAATTTCGAATATCGTCGGAAAATACAAGGGAAGAATATGGCAAAGATTAATAATCGATATTAATTTTCCATATTGGGGGATAATTGTTGACACACAAAAAGTGTAGTCCAAATTTAAATGGTCCAAAGAATGAAGCCCAATTCGAAAGTCCAAAACAAAGGCTCTAATGGGATCATTGATAAATACAAAAGAAGCCCCATAATAAAGTAATATCATTGCCTAAACTGACAAGTTGCTCAAAATCTGAGCGAATGGAATGCCCTGCAGTCGCCCGGATGAATGAGCCCGTTCTCGTCCAAACATTCGAATTGTCCAGAACCTTAGCAAACATGAGACATCATAGTCATTAAAAAATATCAATTATTGAAGTAGTTATTGAGTAATCAAATCACGCCCCACGATCCAAGGATCCCAGTTGTAAGCGGTTAAAAAACAAGAATCGTAGTGACAGTTAGAGATGATAATTTCACGATAAATCGGTCATATGAAAAAAGTGGGTAGTTATACAACACCAAACAGTTGCCAAACAGTTCTTCACAAAGAAATTATCAAGTGAGTATAAAAGGAAGAGAAGACGTAGAAAAAAAGCCTCCAGAATCAAACACTCTCAACAGTGAATATGTAATTTCAATTTCTTAATTTAACTTTAAAATTGTTCTTTCACTACTCGTGTGATTGCGCCCCTTGGAGGTATTCTATTTTATTTCCAAATTGTAAATCTTTGCTAAAGAAAACACTCATTTTTTGGACTTTGTCTCAAGAGATTTGTTCCTTACACAATCGTCTGAACGTCTATTTAAATGTTAGCGATAATCCGCGCGAAACGAATTNCCTGCCTTGGCATTAGTTCCTGTGACGATATCATGGAACAATTCTCTTCTAACCAAAAATTGAACCCAAATGGGTAAGAAAGTGCTCACATCAGTTAGAGTAGAAAGAGGCAGCACGTAAACAGAGATTTGATGAGAAGACAAAGGAAAAAAAAGATGTTGAATTCAAATTATAAAAGAATGTGAAAACCTCCATACTGGACATATTTACAGGGCATAATCTATGAATGAATAGCCCATAACAGCTAACTACTCGATGGGGAGATGGTGGGGCTCCAAGTTGTGGAAAATAGACTCTCAACCATAATTGAGTAAGCCAAAGAGGCCCATTACCAATGGGAGATGCATCACTCTTTAATTAGAATTGAAGAGAAGTTATACCCCTATAAAAGGCAACTAAAAAGAATGAGCACAAATTCAAAGATCTGCCACGCGCTAACTCATGCGATATAGGCAAATAACTCGTGGAAGGTTTCAAGTTGGGGACACAAAGAATATATTTACAAAGTCAGACTTGAAGGAAAGCAACACGTTCAGAGTGAGTAGGCTCAGAAGCGGAAGCAGTATAAAGGCCTTGCATGCTCGAATAAGATTCAGTGAGCTTCTTTTCGAATTTCGGAGCAGTATTGGAGAGTAAAATGTCAGGAAAAATGGTATCGCCCAATGGCGGGAGATTAACTAAGGCCCCAACATCCCTTAAGGTAATAGACATTGGGCCAGAGGGAAAACAAACGTATTATACTCAGACGACCAAAAATTCAAAGCGATTGGAAAAAGCACTGAGTCATAAATTAGGGGATAAAGAGTAATTTCTAATAAGTCCAAGATTTTAGCACAATCAAAAAGTGCTTTGGTGGGACCATGATTCACCAAACGTGTATGTCATCTACAAAAACTAGAATCAGTTTTTGACCAATTGCGAATACCTCTATCGCGAATCGGCCTCAGCGTAAAGGAGTTCAGAAAAGGAAAGTCTTCAGTGCAAGGGAATAACTGACCCGTCGTCGCCCGTTCAACCGATTCAGCATCATTAAATGACGGGTCGAGATAAAACTCCTGAAAATCAGGATCGGTTTGCGATAGAAAGTTTGAGTTTATGTACAGCCGACTAAGAAGGTTTTCAAAGTCCTCGAAACTAAAGGAATCATCGGAAAGAGTTGTTGAAGTTGCCATTTGGTGATAAATATGAACGTCGTGAAAAGTTCTTGAGAAGCGTAGTGAAGAAGCAAGACGATGAACAGTGATCTTTATAGAACGCGCAATGAACATACGTGAAAATAATGGGGCGATGAAGTGGAGTGTTTTTTGGGTTCATAAGGGTTTGTAATGTTGCACTTTTTCAAGTTGTAGAAGGAAATAATGATTGAAATTCTTGGAATTTCGAATATCGCCTGAAAATACAAGGGAAGAATATGGCAAAAGTTAATAATCGATATTAATTTTGCCATATTTTGGGGTAATTGTTGACACACAAAAAGTGTAGCCCAAATTTAAATGGCCCAAAGAATGAAGCCCAATTCGAAAGTCTAAAACAAAGGCTCTAATGGGATCATTGATAAATGCAAAAGAGGTCCCATAACAAAGTAATGTCATCGCCCAAGCTGACAAGTTGCTCAAAATCTGAGAGAATGGAATGCCCTGCGGTCGCCCGGATGAATGAGCTCATTCTCGTCCAAACCTTTGAATCGCCCAGAACCTTAGCAAATATAAGATATCATAGTCATTCAAAAACATCAGTTATTGAAGCAGTTATTGAGTAATCCAATCACGCCCCACGATCCAAGGATTCCAGTTGTAGGCGATTGAAAAACAAGAATCGTGGTGACAGTTAGAGATGAAAATTTCATGATAAATCAGCCATCATGAAGAAAGTGAGTAGTTATAGAACACCAAACAGTTGCTAAGCAGTTTTTCACAAAGAAACTATCAAAAGAGTATAAAAGGAAGAGAAGACATAGAAGGAAAGCCCCTCGAATCAAATACTCTCAACAGAGAATATGTATTTCAATTTCTTAGTTTAACTTTAAAATTCTTCTTTCAGTACTCGTGTGATTGCGCCCCTTGGAAGCATTCTGTTTCATTTTCGAATTGTAAATCTTTGCCAAAGAAAACACCTATTTTTGGGACTTTGTCTCAAGAGATTTGTTCCTTACACAATCGTCTGAACTTTTTTTAATTGTTAGCGACTATCCGCCGAAACAATTGCCTTAAATCTTGTATATGCAGAAATTGTTTTTCAATTATAGCTATGAGTTGATAGCTCTTCTTTGGGGATCCAAGAAGTTCTTGATATTTTGATCGTCTCTTTCAAAAAGAAAGGGACACTTTTGAAAACTCATAGTAAGCTTGAACTTTTGCACCCACTTCATAGGTTTGCAAATAGAGTTAGTGCATTTGGTTCTTTGAAGCATCAGAGTCCATACATTAGTTTGGAAAGAAGAACATACCATTAATATTATGCATGTTATATTTTACCAAAACTTTAAATCTCAAGAATTTGAAAATTTTAATTACTTTATTGTCAACGTCCTCCAATTAAATCACAAAGAAAATTATTTAGTGTGGAACATACCTTAATTTATTGAAAATGATTATTTACTACTAGATCTTGATTTCAGAACCTAAATTTTGAATATCAACTGCAATCTCATTATGTTTTGTTTTCTAATATTCAATTTTAAAAATCGACTCATTTAATTCTTGAACTCTTGTTCTTGGTTTTTTGTTCTAAAATCTTGATTATCTCAATTCCTTCTTCTTGATTGTCGATTTCCTGCTCTTGATTGTGAGTTATAGATTTTCCTCTCTAATATTTTCCTCTTGTATTCTTGTGTTGATGGGATGACGCAAAAAATAAGAATCACATATGAATTGTGAACCATAATCCTATTTATATTTTCATATATATTTCGGTTCATCATGAAAATGCAACCCTAATGAATTCGGTTTCTACACATATTTAGTCCACACTTTATTTAGATGTCAAAAACCCAATAACTTAAATTCCTTATTAGATTACTTTAAACAGTCTTATTTGTAAAATAGTTTTTGTACACAATTAATCACATATACATGCCCATATGACAAATTCATATTTTCCCAACAATGCATACTTTCTTCTTTTGTAAGTCCTAAATTATATGTCAATATCCTTGTTGAGAGTATAGTTGATTTCTTAGATATCTAATATGTTCTTATTTCAATGTGCCTTGTTATCAACAAATATGAATTATTTCTATTTACACCATTATTTAATATAGAGCATTAGGAAATGTAAGTAAAATTTATATTTTCAATAATATTAATTATATTTTTCTTAATAGGCGTGAAAAATAAAAGCAAGTCTATCTTTATGGTTTGAGGGAGTATAAAATTGGGATTGGAACTTGTGCCCGAAAATAATAAGGAAATTTTGAATTTGAGCTTTGCATGTATGATCCTTCTAAGTAGGGATGGCAAAAAAATTCGTCGATTCGGGCTCGGGCTCGGCCCGTAAAAAAAAAGGCAGCAAGTTGCCTGCAGCTATTTTTTATTGCCTGCACAGGAAAAAAAATCGAGTCGGCTCGACCTGCTAAGGCTCGGGCCAAAAGCTCAGGCCGAGCCTCGTTTTTTTTTTTTTTTAGCGGGCTTTGCTCAGCTCGCATCAGCCCCAAAAAAGCTCGGCCAAGAAAAGTTTGAGCCGAACCCGAGCTTTTGTTTTCAGCTCGACTCAACTCGTTGACATAACTACTTCTAACGGCCTTGTGGTAGATCTAGTTGTAGGCAGTGACGCTAAGTAATCAAAGTGTTCCAATTTTTGGCTTTGCACCGACCATCATCCAATGAACCCTGGACTAAACTATCACTGCACAATATATTTTAATACAAATAGTCCCTACCATATTGATAAATATTACAAGGAAGGATTATGAATAAAAATAATGCATAATATCCTACATTAATAGCAAAATCTCCATAATATCAACAATCATATAATATTGTCTACATCTTCCTATTTTGAAGGTAAAACTTTGACACTACTCCTCAAGTTGTAGCATAAATATTTGAAACGCCTAACTTGCCCATAGATTCTTGAAAAATGAATTTCCAAAAGCTTTATAAACAAATCGGCTATTTGTGTTGTTGAATAGACAAATTGTATGGCCAGTAAATCCGCTTTGATTTTCTATCTAACCACAGTACAGTCCGACTTGATTGTTTTGTTCTTTCATGAAACATAGGGTTTGCAACTATATGTAATACTACTATAGATAGTGTGAATAACACTTGTATCTAATCTAGTTGCATCATTGATGGAAACAAAGGTCAAATGTGGCTCAGTCAAAGGCACGTATGAAGGGAGAGAATATCAAACAGTCTTCGAAAGGAAAGAAAGAGAACTCCTAATGAGAATAAGGCTTGATGAGATGCGCTCTAAGACAAGGGACGAGAGAGCATTGATAAGTTTAACTTGTAAATCTTAGAACAAATACTTCAGCCACATCATTTCACATGTTGAAGCCATTGTACTGTTTTCTACTTCTGCCAAATATCTTGACATTGTGTTTTGCATTTTTATCTTCCAATATACTAGAGAATTTTCTAGAAAAGCACAAAATCAATTACCGATCTTCTCGCTGTTGGAGAAGATGCCAAATCTATATCACAAAATCATTTGATTTTGAAATTGTTTTCAGATGAAAAGAAAAGACCTTGACTAGGTGTTCCCTTTACATATTTCAGAACGCGAAATGTGGCATCCAAGTGAGTTTATTTGATTGGTTCATGAATTGACTCGAAAAATTCACCAAGTATTAGATTTCTAATCTTGTGATAGTCAAATAGATGAGCTTTTCCACTATTCTTTTATATTGAGAAGGGTTTTTAAGCAGGTCTCCTTCCGTTGGCTCTGGTTTAAGATTATGTTCCATCGAAAATGCTATATGTTAAAATTTGGGTATGACCCGAATTTCTTTGTTGAATTGTTAAAATAATTAAAGAATTTTAATTGAAATACACATTATGAAGAATTCAAATTTGAAATGCTATTAGAGTCTTATGTCAAGTTGAAATTCTATTTTTGGGAGTTGAAATTTGTATTGGACTTAAAAATATTGAATTATGGACCGGGAAGAAAAGTCGTCGCATTTTCGCTAGCAGATTTTCTCCGAAGACTTGGTTGCTCGCATGCACCCGTCTGACGCTCAAGTGATGAACCTATAGCTAGCCAGTTGCTCAAGCGACAATATTATTCGGCCCAAGCCCGTTTTGCGTTTTGACACATTTTTGACATTATATTTCAACTACAACTCATCTATTAGGATTTTGGACATCACCCTACATATTCTCTATAAATACTAGGCTCTTCTATAAAATTTTGAACAAGTGAAATATATGATTACTAGAATATTGGATCTAATATAATCTTCTTCATTTCTCCATTATTATTGAGTCAATGAAGTCTTTTAATTCATCTGTCATATTTTTGTTTTCTTTTATTCTTGATCTAATACTTTATATTTTACCATATAACTTCAACATCTCAATCTGATAATTGGTGTCACAATAAATGGTATCAATCCTAACACTATAGGTATAGCGCTCAACAATCTCTGTTCATCTAGAAAATCTACTGCATACTTCCATTGGGAAATGCTTATGCATTTGCTTGAGTGTGCCACTTCAATACCCAAAAAGAATTTCAGCTTCCTCAAGTCCTTCTATCTTGAAATGATTGCTCAAAAATTTCTTTGCCTTCGCAATTTTTCTTCATCGTTCCGTGTTATAAGCGTGTTATCTACATAAATTAAGAGGGTTATGCTAGGGGAACATAACCCTTCACATAAGGGTGTCCATAATGGACACCCGGCGCCCCCTATTGGAGGGTGAAATGTGGCATCCAAGTGAGTTTCTTTGATTGGTTCATGAATTGACTCGAAAAATTCACCAAGTATTAGATTTCTAATCTTGTGATAGTCAAATAGATGAGCTTTCCCACTATTCTTTTATATTGAGAAGGGTTTTTAAGCAGGTCTCCTTCCGTTGGCTCTAGTTTAAGATTATGTTCCATCGAAAATGCTATATGTTAAAATTTGGGTGTGACCCGAATTCCTTTGTTGAATTGTTGAAATAATTAAAGAATTCTAATTGAACTGCACATTATGAAGAATTCAAGTTTGGAATGCTATTGGAGTCTTATGTCAAGTTGAAATTCTATTTTTGGGAGTTGAAATTTGTATTAGACTTGAAGATGTTGAAATTATGGACCGGGAAGAAAAGTCGTCACATTTTCGCTAACAGGTTTTCTCCGAAGACTTGGTTGCTCGCCTGTCGCCCGCTTGACACTCAAGCGACGAACTTGTAGCTAGCCAGTTGCTCAAGCGACAGTATTATCCGGCCCAAGCCCGTTTTGCGTTTTGACACATTTTTGACATTATATTTCAACTACAACTCATCTATTAGGATTTTGAACATCGCCCTACATGTTCTCTATAAATATTAGACTCTTTTATACAATTTTGAACAAGTGAGATATATGATTACTAAAATATTGGATCCAATGTAATCTTCTTCATTTTTCCATTATTATTGAGTCAATAAAATCTTCTAATTCATCTGTCATATTCTTGTTTTCTTTTGTTCTTGATCTAATACTTTATATTTTACCATATAACTTCAACATCTTAATCTGGTAATTGGTATCACAACAATTGGTATCAATCATAACACTATAGGTATAGCGCTCAACAATCTCTCTTCATCTAGAAAATCTACTGCATACTTCCATTGGGAAATGCTTATGAGTGTGCCACTTCAATACCCAAAAAGAATTTCAACTTCCTCAAGTCCTTCTATCTTGAAATGATTGCTCAAAAATTTCTTTGCCTTCGCAATTTTTCTTCATCGTTCCGTGTTATAAGCATGTTATCTACATAAATTAAGATTGTAGTAAATGACTTGTGGTTACCTTTTGTCAATAGGGAATAATCTGCAAGAGACCGTGTAAAACTTGTTTTACATATAGCAGTAGAAAACTTGAGTACGGATTCTGAAATACTTTTTTTAATCCATAAAGAGGTTTGTGAAACTGACAAACTAGTGAGGTCTCTCCTTGTCATTATAACCTAGTGGTGGAAGCGTGTAGACTTCTTCGAGATCATCATGGATATAGGGTTTGAATGAGGTTACAATTTGAACAGAGTATATTCTTCTAATGTAAATAAGACTTGTCAAATTATTTTAACAATTATTATTTAGGTAAAATGAAATTAAATAGTGATTTTTTAGAGAATGTGTGATTAAAAATATAAAAAAAAAATTAGGTTTACGTGCATAATATTTTATTGTGTGAATGTGTGGTTGAAAATGAACATGTAAAAAAAAAAAGAATTTTGAAATTATGATTGTCAAATAAAGGCTGTATAGTCATCAATAATTATCCCATAATCTCACAATAATTTATTGCAATTTATGCTCGTTAGATAGTGGCTTTAAGCAAAACATAACTCTTCTACTGAGATTTTAATTTAAGGGGTGTGTGCGTATTCAACTCAAAGTTTAATAGTTTAAAAAAAAAATTTATAGATTCTCATAGATGGCATAGATTTGAATATAATTCAACTAATTCAAAAGTTTTTAAGATATTTTTATCTCATAAATTTTAATTATTAATTGAATTTTAATGGATCCTTCCAATTACGATAAAATGGTATAATTTCTTATTAGATCACCCATAAAAAGGAAGAATTCAAATTTGTGACTATAAAATAAAATCATAAACTTATTATTCATTGTAGGAAATTAGTATTTTGTCATTTAAAAGAATTAATTTTATTAATATACAAAAACCAAGAAAAATAGAAAATCAGTCCCCTTTGAAAAATTGAACAAAATTACAATATATAAGATAAAACAAATAAATTTAAAAAAATTTAAAATATGTTAGGTTTTGTTAGGTTTTTAATGTAATTGACAAGTCTATGAACAAAATGACTAGAATTAATACGATATAAAAATCAAGGAGTAAGTTGCAAATATTATAAGTTGAGTTGTATTAGGTCTAGAGTTTGAGAATTGAAAGAAGGAAAAAACGATGCCGCAATTTCGCTAGATTGTCGCCCTGATTTTGCCCGCCTGTAGCGTTAACCTCGCTCGCCTGTCGCTAATCTCTCACTAGAGCGACAATATTATTTGGAAAGTTTTAATTCGAGTTTTTAAGATTTTTTATTTGGCCCATTCAACTTTAAACCTACAGTATAAATATTAGTACGCCTCTAAACGATATTTTTCCAAGGTTGAATATTGAGAGAACACATATTGCTTCATATCTACTTCATTAAATCATCTATAGCTTTTAACTTTCATAGTTTGATTTGTTCTTGGCGGTGAAAACATCAAACCCACTTAATTCAAGAGGGCTGTAGGAATTGCAGTCATGAGGTCATAAAGCACTAGTGGTAGTCGTGTCTGACGGACTTTATGTTTAAATTCGTTTATAGTGGATTTTTGACTAGCAAAGTACCCTAAATTTTTACTCAATTGGGGTTTCTCCGTGATCATTATGTATGTTATTTACTGTTTTTATATAATTTTGATAGTTCAACATAGGGAAATTGAATTGATTGATTAACCATCTAAAGATAATTAAAAGTGACTTGTTGCTATTTAATTATTAATTTTTTTATTTCACATAATCACATATTCACCTCCCCCCATAGGAATAATTTTGGTCGAACCTCGTAATTTCAAAATCAATTCAATCCAAAAATAATATCATTTTCATTTGAGTGTCTGCATAGAAAATATTGAATATTTTATGAATAAATACATGTTTAGTTGGTAAATAAAGTTTCAAAAGCAGGATGGACTAATTTATTTTTAATTCTAAACTACCTGGAGTAAAAATCGATTTCAAATTCCAATAGGATCAAGAACTCAATCCTTTTCTTTCCCACTTTGAATTTCGTAATGCGAATTGTATATAAGATATATTATTACTATTTATTTTTTATTTTCTTTTATCAAATATATGTTAGGTATTCTGATACCAAATAAACTCTAGACGATGATGACTCATTGGATCGAACTAAAATCATATGGTTCATTTGGAACGTATTAATGAGACTATTTAAATAGTCGATCCAATAGCACACAATTGATAACCGACAAAAGAAGTTGGACCAAGTATTGCATTTAGGGCATGACCCAATACTTGACATAAATTGTACTGTATATATTTTTTACTTTTCCCTATTATTATGTACATACACACGATTAATACACTTTGAGTACTTTTTGGTAAGAACTCTTCGGTTGCTCCTTTTCTCTGTAAATCGGTTGCCTCCTTTGTGCGGTCTCTCTGTGAGACCTCTGTGCCTCACCTTGTCGGTACCTTGGCCGGCCACCTGGTCAACTTGTTCGGCCTTTTTGTTGCTTCGATCTTTCCCTACTTCAATGTAACCTTTGCTGCCTCCATGTGGGGCCGTCTCTACGTGATTCCTTAGACAATTCCCTTTGTAGTTTTGAGGATGGTTCTTGGTTCCTTCTTCTCAAGCTACTTTGTGTATTGTTGGTTTATTGATCTGAGCCATGTTCAATCCGCTTTTGGTGCCAATCTTTATGATAAATTGAAAGGGAAGTATTTACTTTATATTCACAATATTAATTCCGTCATTATCATTGTTTTAGAACTTAATTTGTATTGGTTAGATTATTGAAGGTTGTATTTTACTTCACAATATATAAATAATTTAACTTTACATTTGTCGAGCTCAAATATGAGGGATCATGGTAAAATTCCAAAAAGTACGGTATTTATATTATGAATTTGCTATTAAAATCTTTCCAACAAATGAAATCCTTAAAATCTACGAGTTATTGTCGACACCTATATTTCAATAAAATCAAAATCTATATTGAAAATACCTAAAATTTATATAAACTTTTAAAATCTATTAAGATACAAGTTGAGAACCGCCTTTGAATCTCAAGGGTCATATTTTCTTGCAAAATGACTAAATCATTGCAATGAGCCTATGAGACTAGTCCAACTCAATTGCAGGACAATTCCAAGATCCAACTCATCTCCATGCCATGATGCAAAGGAAGTTTCACGGGGAAGATTCAATGGAACAATTCTATATGCATACATGATAGGACAACTCATTTACACACCATCTCAAACCTCAGTAGTGGTGGACGCAAATATTCGAGTTAGAATGGCACAATCAAATTTTCAAATTGAACAAGTTGATAAAGAAAAAAAAACCATATTTTCTTCTTACTAATTATCCTTATAGAGAATAACTTTAAGATACAAATGCAAACATATAATAGCAATTATCAATTTTGTTTATTTTGCATCAGATATTGAATTGCCATGAGTACATAGATGGTATTTACAAGGAAAAGCGGTTCTAAATTTGTTATGCGGCTTATGTCGTGTATTGGGAAAAAAAAACACAGTAAAATGTTGAGACATATTAATATGACATATATTATTCCTTGAGGACAAACATCTAATCGAGCAAAATGATCTTATCAAACTTGGCTTCATTTTTGAGGTGTATGATCAAAGCAAATTATTCGAATACCCTACACCCACAATCAGATAAAGATTAAACTTGTTTTTTGTACTATGTAAATATGTTGAATTATTCTCGGGTTCGATCGATTGAGACATTACAGACAAAAAAATGGACAATAGATTTTCAGTAGATGAATTGATGATGAGTTATAGAATGTAAGGCATATAATATCAAAGTATAGAAATTATGCCCTCTTTGTTAGGGATTAAAATCATATTTTAGGAGATTTTGATAGAAACTGATGAAATGTGCGATTGAAAAGTTATGTATCCTATAAAATACGTAGATAAAATTAATTGTTAATTTTGATTTAAATGAAAATCTGAATTTTAGTTTCTACCAAACATAGGCTATATACTTGAAAAGATAAGGTTTTGAACCATATAATAGGAGGAGCCTAATTGTGCGTTCTTACGCCTAAGACAACTCGTAACATTGTTGCATTATCCTCCTCTTTATAAACTTTTATAAATTTGTAAAACGGACGCTAAATCTGAAACTAAGTCATCTAAGCACTTTGTAGAAGGTATACAAATCAATTGAATACAATTTGAACTTCCAATATTAACTAAAATTGAAACAACATAATTTGATTACCCAAAATATAAAGCAAGAATAACTGGAAAAAAAAAACTATCATTTTTTTAGAATGATTAAATTTTAACATTAAAAAAATTAACACTATCTACTGATTTAAAATATTAGAATTATTTGAATAATTAGACGGCTTGTCCATGTCAAAATCCGGCAAATAATTATAACCATATCATTAATGCACAATTCCCATTTTTCCCTACTTTGACCAATGTGTTACATTTTTCATTTAAGAAAAAAAAAATGCAAAAGACAAAAACAAAAAAGTCAAAAAATTTGGTGGAACAAGTGACCCACCATGCTCCATCCTAAATCTGCCATTGACCTTAACAAATCAAATCGCAGCACATTGATGTCCGACGTTGTAAGAGAGAGACAAGTAAACGTTTAATGAGCAAAGCCAAATGTACAGAAAATTATTTTACAAAAATTTTACCTGCCAATGTGTGAACCCCATGCGGAACTCACGGTAATAAAAAATTGCCAAATAAATCTCACCCACCCCTCCTATTGTGAGGTATCGGTGGGGATTCATGTAGTCCATGCATTTCTCATGTTTAACTCCCAAAGTATTTTCAGCGGCTCAAGATTCAAGGTAGAGTAAACGATCATCCTACTAAAAGTTTTCGTTGTACGTCGGATGAGTACTACACGAACTAACCCAGTAGTTTGGTTTAATCCATTAGACAAAAAATTTTGCTACTTTAACATTCACTTTGACATAGGAGATGATCGAATAGCCACATGACGACCCCCTATTGGGGGGGCGCTTGAGACCCTCAGTCATCACCTATGTCAACCGTTATGGTAAAGTAGCAAAACCCTTAGACAAATCCTTTACTAGTGTGATGATGTATAAAACGTTAATACTTTGCATTATATGTGGGACAAAATATTTACACTTCCAATTTTCAACCATTGTGGATAAATATTATCCAAATAATGCAATCCACACAGAACCAAGCATAAAACATGAAAACTACAGAACAGCAAACGCAGTAATAAAATTCCCTCTCAAATCTATCTTATAACCATTTGTGAAGTGTAAAATAATTCAAACAATCATAGATACTTTCCAATACAACATTGGACAACCCATTAAAATTACAAGGCCCTATCCAAGAATACTAATATAACAAACAGATGCAACTAGTAAGACAACAGATTATTGAATCACCATTCCGAATTTTCCTTGCTTTCAAGAAGTCTTTGAAGGTCACCATAACTACAAGGGACAGCAAGAACACCCTTGCGTCTAAACCGGAATTCTTCCTCTGCTTGCTGTAACAGTTTCAGAAAGCCCGGGTAAGCTAAGTAACTATTACAGACCTCCTCAATTCACCATCATCGATTGTATGGATTGCAAAGTACCCCTCCTTCATGCCGTCAGGTAGATTATATGGAAAGGAAATCTCGTCTTCATCAAAGACATCATCAATGGATGTGAGGATTTTTCTCAGTGGTCTCTTCACAAGATTAAGGATTAGTAGACCTCTTTTCATCCTCAATGTTGGACTGCACATAAACGAAGCTGACAAGATATGCAATCTAGTACAAGAGAAACCAACAGCATTGAAATTTATACACACTTTAGCAGGAAACAGAACATCGGGTACTGAAAAGTATATACAATCTAAATGCATGTGTCTTGCAATTGAAAAGATGCAGAAAATCAAATACATGATACTAGAATGCTTTAAGAAAGGAGAAAGAAACATTACATCAATACGAGAGGCGGATACTATGTTTTCACATCCTCTCTGTCTTATAGGATTCTCAATTATTGAGGAATTGATGGTTTGACATATTACCACGAGTAGTTATTACCATTTTACTCTCTTATCTCATTCTCAAAAGTTAGTATAAATATGAACAAGCGACTCAAAGTATCTAATTCCATACGTATAAACAAAAGGTCTTAAGAACTACTATTGATTTAGCAAGTATCTTGTCTAAAGGAAATTCCTCAAATTCAGAACCTGCTTATACATGATGTGTCCAAGAAAATCAAATATGAAGCCATTTGAGGACATAAGAAATATTATCAACACATAGGTAAAATTTATAGTAATATTATTAATCGATTACATAGAGAATCTAAAAGGTAATAATATACAAGAATTTATTCATAACGTGCAAAAAAGAAAGAAGAAAATCACATATCTACAACACTCGTTTTACTAATTCAGCTCTTGCCTTGAGCTGTCCTAATGACACTTTTGATCAAACAGTTGGTATACGTTCGACGATGTCGTTAACAGAACCAAACCCGAGTCCATGGCATCAGGCATGGTCCACTGTCCCAGTTGCTGTTCAAACACCCCCTGCACCTTTATCAGACAAATAAACACACCCATAAACTATACATGCGAAATAAGATACATAACGCGAAAGAACTCGGTTAGGGGTGAACTCGGTTAGGGGGGACACAGGAGAGAAGTTAAGAGGTAAACGAGGTCGGAGCACAGGGCAAAAAGTAGTACGAGGAAGAAAAAGACGATGGCGAAACGGAAGAGAATGAGAACGAAAATGAAGATTATGAGGTAGTAGAAGAAGAGAAAGGGAGAATCATCTACTACGACTAGCATTTTTTATCTGGTTTTGTTCTGGGAATAGGAATTTTGGTAGGTATTCGTCCACAGGAATTGTTTCTTGCTGAAAATATTGGGTTTGAAACTCCATTAATGTCGTTTTCACCTTTTCTTAAGGAATTGGATTCGAAGAATCTGGAAACGGTCTCGAATGTCTCATTTCAATTGATTGATCGATCGAGTGTTAATTCAATCTTTGACGCAAGTTTTGGCTAAGATTCAAAAACTTATTTTTAGGTAAATTGCATTTAGGAAGTGATATCAATTTGGCTTGTCAACTCGGACCATCGTAGCTTGGCCAGGAAAAAACTCGAGTCAATCTAGCTCCTAGCTCGGAGGAATCGAGCTCGATTTCGGGCATCAACCCGAGCAGCTCGAGCCACACAGCAGCACAGCTACTTGCGAGCAACAGTAAAACAATAGTTGTCTTGAAATAGCCAAGTAGACAATTGTACCTAGTTGCCTTCAACAACTACCTAAAAAAAAATGATGGTCAGGCTCGACTCAATGAGGTTCGAGCCGAGCCTAAATTTTTTGATCGAGCTTTTGCTCTTCTTGAGCAAAAAAAGCTCGAATCATTTTTACTCGAGCCATGTCTGAGCTACGAGTTTCAGCTCGACTCATTTACATGCTTACATCCGGGTCCTAAATGATTATAAGGTCTCAATTTTTTTATTTTTAGCATCTGCATAGTCCTTTTTGGATAAATACATTAGATGGTAATGTGAAGAAAGATGAAATTACATATAATCAAATTTTTTAAGTTATTATTTCAAAAATCAGATTTAAAATTTATTTATACAAAAATCAGATGATAATTCAATTAATAATAATATTATGAAATTAAATTAATTTATATACTCTTAATACTTCCATCTACCCCGTCAAATATCATCTCAAACTCTAATTATTTTTCCATATCCCTTCTTTCTCTCTATATTCTCTCTTTTCCATCCTTTCTTCATCATCTCTATCGACGCCGTTCACATTGTCTCTCTCCTCTCATTCTGCGCTTTGGTAGCAATGCCTCCACCGAAGCCTCCTCTCATTCTTGCATCGCCTCCTCCTGTAATGACGCGTTTATCTTTATCATTGTGTAGCCTCCTCTCCAGTAGCGACGCCTTTGTCTTCACCGCTGTGTAAGCTCTTCCAATAACGACTTGAACGACGCTCCAATAATGACGTCTTCATCGTTGTATAGAGGCATCTTCACTGCCAATGTAGAGGAGAAATCTTGCTGGGCCAATGCGATATGGAGAAATCTGGCTTTGGATCTCGGTAATTATAGGTGTCAGAGTTTTTTACGGTGGTTGTGGTGGTGGCGATGATGATGATTGATAATTTTGTATCTGATTTTTTGATGGTATTTGAGTGGTGGTTGTTGTGATGTTAGTTACAATAGTGAGGTGGCGACAATGTCGCAGATGCTGGTAAAGTGGTAGTGATGCTGGTGGTGGTCGGCGATGATGAGGTGGTGATGGTGGCGACGACGGTGATGTGATGATTGTGCATGGGTTGGCGTGGGATGAGAATGTTTGTGACCAATTAATTAATTGATTGTCATCAATAAATTAGTTAATTTTTTATCAATTAATAATATATGATCAATTATAACCAATAAATTGGATATTTTGTAACTAATAAATAATATAAGATCGATAACTTGTAACTGATAAATAATGTCCATGTTTAGTCCACATTAAAATTATAATCCATTTTTCTTTCTCTTCTTATCAATCACATTCTCCAATAAAATAATATTACACTTAATCCAAAAAAAAAAAAAAAATCTTCTTTTTTAGCTACACATTTTTCAAAAAAAAAAAATTTATTCCAACCATTAAAATTTCAANGCCAATAACTTTTTGATTTGTGATCGTTGAAAAAATTGTGATATATAAATTTTTTAATTTGTAACCGTAAAATAATTTGTAACTTCTAAAAGTTTTTTATTCGTGATCAAGAAATAGTTTGTAACCAATTAATTCGATAATTTGTGACCAAACAGTATAACTGTAACCTTAATATATTTAATTAATAAATATATATTTAATTAATTATTTAGTAAATAAAATTTAATTAATATCTTATTTTTGAAATTTTAAACATTGTTTCTCAATTTTGAATGGGTCATACTTAATATCTTAGATATGAAATTTTCCCGATGTGAAATAATAATATTTTAAATCAAATTAGGGGTATAGATTATTTCATTTCAGATTCAAACTTTTGAAAAGTTTAGAACCCCCTTGTTAGAAATCAAAGGTTCAAGTTTCTATCATCACAAGTTCAAAGGTTTGAAACCCAGTTTAATTTACCCTTTTTAAGTAATTTTCACTAAATACTTTTTTAATAAAAATCAAGTTACTTATTTTAAAAATGACGTAAGTTCACCAAGTTTAATTAAGAGTAATATTATTTAACATCACTGATATTTAATACTAATTTAGATAGTAACACTAGTAACTTTAAATTATATGTTCATTTAAATAAAAAAGGAATTAAGACTCATTTAATAAGACATGATATGCTGATCCCTGGTGCTCAATAGTATTATTCTTTAATTAAACACGTTAATAAGCTTTTAGAACCCTTTTAAGTTTAGCCAAGCACGTTAATAAGAAACGCATGAACAAAACGATTTAAATATTTTATAATTAAAAGAATGCTTGAAAATAACTTAACTTAATTGAAAGAAATTCCATAACACGACGTTGATTTTACTTCCCTTTCTTTGAAGATCCTCCTTTTGATGTTTTCTTGAAAGATTTCTTGTTCGACTTCAGCTTGCTTGGTGTTGATGACTTCCCCCCGTCTTTGTTTCTTCGTTTCTTTTCCTTCTTCACATTGTACATGTTCACAGCCTAAAAACCCAAAAATGAATTAGCCCAGTCAGAATTTGCTTCCAAATGCTAGGAATAACATGAAGAAAAGGCTTAGGAAATCTACAGGCACTAGAGCAAAAAAGATTTCACCTTTTCAACATTTAGCATTCCGTGAGAATTTTTGGAGATCAACTTATTCAAAACTTTCTCAGTTTGCTGTTTTTCTAATGCACCCATTCCCGATCCTTCAACAGCTGGCAAGAACTGAAGGGAAGATGGATATAAGATGCATTTAGACCTTATCAGCATGTTTGCTAACATGGATTAGATCATGCTTTACGGTTAATATAGTCCGACACTGCATTCTAAACATGCTTATTTTGACATTGTAATAATTCTCAAGGATAAGGAGTTCATGTACTGCACAAACCTTCCTATATTTCTTTTCATGCTTTGGGGGCTTCTCTCCGGGCAATTTCTTGTCAAATTTTCCACCACTGGCTGTTGCAGTCGATGCCATTCCAGCAACGTTTTGTAATTCGTCCTTGCCAACTTTTCTGGGCATTGCTTGGGTTCCCATAATAGGCAAGCCTGCGGCAGCAAGCTGAACATGGCTGCAAACCAGTAACAAAATCAGATCATGTGTTGCAGTATGATTAAACTATTTGGCGAGGACCGTATTTTCTGACAAGTTATAACCGAATGCAGGCAAATGTACGTATGAATACAATTGGAGTAAGTTTATACATTATATCATTTGTAGAATGACAAGTAGAAGTGCTATGGACTTGCAAGGACAGAAATACGAAGGAATAATTTTCATCAAATTGCAAACACTAGTGAACAAGATGATGTTCATTCTTCAAAATTCATGCCAAGAATTTCTAAACGTACTCTTGTATAATGTTAATTTGAGGAAGGCTAACCTTGGCAGGGCACCAACTTTTGCAGCTTGTTTCAAGTTCTGCAACCTATTTTTCTCTTGTTTGTCAACTCTGCTTTTCTTCTCTTTTCGTCTCTCAGCAAAAGGATCCGTTCCTGGTTCTGAAGAAGTAAAACACTGATTATACAAAATTATACTGTAATATAGAAATTTTACAAAGACTATAGTGACTATCAAGAAAAAGAGCAGGAATATCACCATCCTGGGCAAGAGCATACAAACAATTTAATTTATTCTTAAAATTAAATACATGAAAATTTTAGGTGTAAAATTTCATGTGTAACCTCAATTAATACATGATGGGTAAGAGGATTACTTTCTTTGTTACCAATAAATGTAGTTGTCGACAGTATTATTTGAAAAGTAAAAATAGAATAATTATCACTGAACGAGTTGGGACACCAGTTCGACAAAAATTATTGGTGCGGAAAGAGAAACAGCAAGAGAACTCAAAACTATTTACCATCCGTCATCTTGGCCTCAATGATTGGTATATCTTTGTCATCATTTACACGATCATAGCCATGACGCCGCTTCCAAGAACCAGTTTGCTCATCAAAGGCAAGCTTATCTTGCTTGCGTTTTTTAATACCTGCATGATATCTCAAATTGACAGGATCAACAAATTAAGATGACGTGCGATCATGGAACCATTGTCTCAAATCAGAACTGAGAAAAAGAAAGCTCTTTTACTCGAAAGATCAATTGCACTAAGCAGCAGCTTCACGGATTAGAAACAAACCTTTCTTTTCAGCAAACAATTCCCATTTTGTAGGTGGTCTAGGTTTGGGAAGCTGAAAAACAAGAGAAGAAAAGTTTGAGATCCTTAATTGTATACCAATATAAAAAATAATCTTAAAAGTTAAAAAGTAATCAAAAGGTAAGAGATGGTCAACCATGAAACATGGCTACTATTAACAAAATTTATGCAACCATCAGCTAGCATAAATTAACCGTGATCCCTACACTGAAAAGGATAGGGTTACTCAAGGTTTTTTTTCCTTCAGTTCTACACTATTAAGCCCCTGTTGATGTAGCTAAAAATCAAATTTTTTGAGCATCCCCAAAATGTTCTTTAAACATAAGATGCTCTTTATTTTAAATAATAAACTCTTAAAATTATGTTCTCTTTAAAATAAAATTTTAAAATAGAGGAGTTTGGAGAGCGAAACTCACTCTCTATAATTAAATGCATTTAAATATTTCAATTTTCATTGGAGGAAAATAATATAATAATTGAATTGAAAGCTAGTGAAAATAAAATATAGGGAAAAACAATAAATATTTTTTTGAAGTAGTAAAATTAAGTATTAAATATAAAGAGCATATTGGGGTACTTATTAAATTGTACTCTCTAAATTTATAGATACTTTCTAAATTACAAAGTACGCTCTTTCAAAATAGAGAGTCTCTTGGAGATACTTTTAATAAATTTTAGGTTCTATGAAATATGTGGTTGAAAACGAGATTTAGAATAAATGAGTTTTAAAAAAATGGAGGCCAAACAAAGGGCTAAATACTCATTTATGATATCTATATGCATGAATATTGGCCATTTCATTCAGCAATTTGAAAGAAAATCTAGCACAAGATGAAAATAAAAAATCCCAACATTTAACAATTTTATAATCATGCTGCATATACTAACACTCTTTCTCTATTCATTAGACAATTTTTTACTATTTAAGATCTCAGACTTCTGTACTTCAATAGAATTTTCATCTGAACAAATTGTTTTTCTTGTCTTTATCCTTTATACAGCATCCCCAGTTCAGAGGCCCCGATTCTTCTAGTGTATGTCATAATTTTATCTTTAATAGTGTCTGGTATATCCCCAAGATCCATGCTATGTCTTCCATTATTCAATGACCAAAAGGTTCCTTTTTTTTCCAGCTAAATGCTTGTTTATTTTATTCACTTCTCCAATATATTTGAGTTACCCATATTTGAATGCAATTCAAAGCCTATTCTTGCATCTTCCATTGTGCATCTATAGTTAAATGCTTGTTTATTTTATTCACTTCCCCCCTTTATGTTTGAGTTATATATATTTGAATGAAATTCAAAGCCTATTCTTGCATCTTCCATTGTGCATCTATTGCTTCTTTACCTATCCAGTTGCTTCTATTCTTACTTTATCCTCAATATAGTCTCACTGCAAGATACATCTGTTGAGAAAAATGCGTTGCAATTTTTATCACTAGAAAGTAAACAGTAAAAAATATTTTTCTTAATGGTAGATGAACTTTAGACATCTTTCAGGAATTTAAAGATGGGCATCTAAGTGATATGACAACAGGTTTCTAAGAATGAAATAACAATTAACCACTGATGTCTATTGGCCCTAATCTACATAATAAATGAACTCAATTTGATACTCAATTTTTTTTTCTTGATTGCAAATTCATTCTACATTAACGGATATCATATGTAGGTTCGAAGGTAGTTAATCTTTTTGTTTGGATAGCCAACATTGTTAGCATTCACTCTAGCAAGCAAAAAAAAAAAGGAAAGAATGAACAGGAATTTGATGGATATTTGAGAATGATACATCAACAAACTTCCCAATACATTTGGGGTTGCCTTTATCTGATAATTATACAAAAATGAAAATTCCTTCCCTTCTTTTCTATTGTTTTATTCAATTTCTTGCTTTGCAGTTCCTTTTTCTGGTTCTTACTACAAGTAAATAAATAAATGAGAAGGAAGAGAATACCGGCTTCTCTCTTGGCAATCTTGTCGTAGGTGCAGGCAACTTGACCATAGGACCATCTGGGTCTTCAGTTGAAGGTAAGTTGAAGAGGGCATCCGCAACTGCTTGTACCAATTTGGTGCCCTGTTCAAGAGCCTCCTTTACTAGCTCCTCCCTATTTGTGACAAAAAGCAAATAAATAAATCCAAACAAACCACTAAGGCTTAAGATGAAGTCAGTTCTCCCAGCAAAACACTAAAATGCTTTAGAAAATATATCTTAGAGCAACATTTGGAGTAATATAAAGAGATGCTTAGAGCATTGTATTTTCAGACAAGGCAGATAGCCCTTTATAGCAGGGATTTCTAGCTGCAATCATTATTAAGCTCAAAAGTGAAACTGAATATTACTACAGTCTGTGGATAATATACACTGCAGATTTTTTCTCATTCCAGATATAATTGCATATACAGCAAAAGCTCTTCAGATTTTGATACGGAGTTTGAAACCAGTGCTTAAATAGGTTTACGAGAAATTAGCTTGATAAAGAGTAAAGTACACAGTATAGTGAGTAGAATATTGATAAAATGAGGAATTTAAGAAAATGAAAAAGAAGCAAGACCAAAACCTGGAAGTCGAACAAGAAGGATATTGATGATGTGGATCAAAGGCCATTAGATTTCCCAAATCGATTTCATATTGTGATTGCTCCATTCTTTATCTACTACATTTGCAACAAAACTATGTCAAACTGTCACATTTTTGGACAGTATATTCTGTTGAATTATTTATATGTGTGATATTACAGAACTTTCAAATAGTGATATTTCATGTGGATTAATATTCTTCAAGAGATAATATGCTATAATTAAGTAAATTTCATGTAATAATGTTCCAAAAAATGCAAAAGAAAATAATGTAAGAATTCAAAGGGTTCTACAGCATTAAATGTGTTTTGATGTGTTTGCAGCCCAGTAGCATTTTCTCTTTTAACGGAAAAACTAGTTCACATTCAGCAAAAATAGAAAATTGAGATGGAGTATATGCTTGTTATGGAGACAGAACTGCTTCCTACTCAACTCTATCATTTTCGGGGACAAAGCTATTGTCACAATATTATTTTCTCAAGCCTTATAAAACCAAAATGCATAAAGAATAACACAAAAGCATACAACATAAACACGAATAACAAAAGAGATCATTTCTAGAATCAAATAGACACTTACAATGAGACAAACCAATAAAATGAATCACTGTTTGTATTCAAAAACATTACTCCACCCCAAATAATGTAAAGTGATTACTCTGAATAGATGTTGTTTCACTCCAATTCCTTTTTTTAACCATTTTATCACTCCATGTGGCCATTTATTACAGTAAACACCAAAAATAAACCAAAATTATTTTGATGAGTAAGAACCGTGAGGAAAATGATAAAACGTGTTTCTGCCTTCTGCAAATACACACAAGGAAAGAAGGCTAAATGTCAAGATAATAAACCAACTCCCAAAAAAAAAAAAAAAACCTGCCAAATATAGACATTTTTTTTTAAACAGGGGCGGAGCCAACTGGGGTCTAGTAGTGGCAAGTGGCCCCACTGGATTTTGATCCTGGTTATTTCACCTATTAAACTTGAGGGACAGCTAGTTTGCAAGGCAAGGAGAAAACCATGAACAACCGCATCAAAAATTCAAGAGGAAAGTTGTCGAAAAATCACTGTTGCAAGAGGAAGATTACCATCAAGAAACAACAATTTCGGAAAAATAAATAAATAATAAGGAGTTGAGTTGAAATTCAATCATTCACAACAATCAGATCGAGTGCAATTTCAACATATAACGCCCATTTTTACACATAAAATCCGAAACTACCTCCCAAGTTTGGTGATGTAGAAGTTGAGTAGAAATCACAGATACACAAGATAAATTGGTGCCAAGGAGTGATGAATTGTAGTAGTAAACAGGTATAAAACCTTGTCCCCTTCGCGCTATGAATTGTAGTAGTAAACACGTATGGGTTACAGTTGGATACGCATGCCTTTTAATTGGGCTTTACAAAAAAATTCTCAGTGGGCTCCTATACAATTCTAATCATTTTTTCAGATGGGCTTAAATCAAGTAAGTAATAAATAGTGGAAATTACACTTAACTAAGATTCAATTTAAAAAATCAGATTTAAAGTTTGTTTATACAAAAATTGAATATTAATTCAAATTTTTAATATTAATAATATTCAATATCCTCTATC
This sequence comes from Fraxinus quadrangulata, assembly GCA_903798255.1. Lineage (NCBI taxonomy): Eukaryota > Viridiplantae > Streptophyta > Magnoliopsida > Lamiales > Oleaceae > Fraxinus > Fraxinus quadrangulata. Next base: position 22,936 of record CAIGRB010083588.1, on the reverse strand, counting down.
CTCTCTAAATCATAACCACCTAAACCCTAAAAATTCTAAAATCACAAATCACAACCAATAGTAAAGCCACTGTTGGTCCATCATGTGCAAAACCATCGGAGCACCATTGTCGCTGCAGCATCCACCCTCATCCACCCTTTCTTTGCCTTTATTACATGGAAGACTACAGTCGAAGACCATTGCAAAAGACCACCGTGCAGATCCATTCTTCTTATTTTTTTAAATAAAAATTGAATGGTGTTGTAATTGATGATTCGATGGTGGTAATGGTATTTGGGGTTTGTGATTGTGGTGGTTGTGGTGTTGTGTAGTGGGTGCGGTGTTGTGTGTGGTGTGGTGATGATACGATGGTTGGGTGCGGTGCTATGTAATGTGGGTATGGTGTGCTACGTGCGATTGTGTGGGCGACATGGTGGCGGCTTTGGTGGTGGTGTCGTGATTGCTGTAGTGGTACTGTGGTTGTTGTGATGAGTTTAAATGTTATGTGGTGGTATTATGATTGATGCGGTGGTGATGTTGACAAGCTTTGGTGGTGGGAGTGGGAGTGGTAGTGGTAGTGGCGATAGTTATGGCTATGGTCATGGGTGGAGTGAAGTGGAGTGGGGTAGGAGTGTTTGTGGCTAAGTATTTGATTGATTGTAATCAATGAATAATATGTAATTTTAAAAATGTGATTATGACTCACAACTTATTAATCTGTAACGAGAAATAACTTGTGAATAATTAATTTTATAATTTGTGACAATAAAACAAGTTGTGACTTATAGATTTATGATCAATAAATAAATTATGACCTATAAAAAATTTTATTTGTAACCGACGAATAATTTGTGACCTATAATTATTTGTAATCGTGAAATAATTTGTGATCTATAAATTTTTTTATTTTTGACCGAAAAATAATTTATGACTAAATTAAATAGAATTGTGACTTTAATATATTT
>CAIGRB010083588.1:0-20143 GCA_903798255.1 Fraxinus quadrangulata | reverse complement strand
TTGACACGACTACTTTCCTCTGCTTTCTCCGTCACCACCACTACTATTACTAGCAGACCCAAGCCTAAACACAAAAAACTATACACATAAAATAAAAGAAAAACAAACTCAAACACTAACATATTCAAAAAATTGACAAACACTAAAAATGTGACAATGTTAGACATCTATCATATACATATCATATTACAATATTCCATCAATTTTCATCATAAAAGAGGTGTAAAATCATATATTGTGTGAAGATCTCAAAGGCGAAGTTCAAAAACTCATCAATTGAAGATTAAACATATGATTTGTGGGCAAATAAGTGAAATAATTATTAAAAATTTATCAAGATTACTTTGAAAAAATTCAAGAACATCAAGATTCATCTTCCTTAATTCACAATTCCGGGTGATATTCTATACATTTAACATGATTTCTTATAATTTCAATATGTTAGACTAGTTTTATACATTATTAGGATGAGATGAACAATTGTTAAGATATTTTTAATTCTTAATTAATTATTTTGACTTTAATTTGATTTGATTTGTGGATATTTATTATTTTTTTATCGATTTTTTCAATTGTTTGATCACCAATTGAATTGTTAGTGAATTTTATTGTTATTGAGAGAGACAATAGCGTTTAAGCACATATAATAAATATTATAAGGTTCAATAGAAATATACATATATGTTTTATATGGTTTCAATAGGTGTCCTAATATTTGTTAATGTATTTATCATGTTTGTATCTTTTATCAAGAGATAGAAGGATCACATGAGGGAAATAGCTTTGATCGTTATTAAGAGATGTTTTCAATTAAATTAGAAATATTGACCAATATGAATGATTTTTTACTTTCACTAGTTTAATTAATAATTTAGAGGTTAATATAAAAAAATCACAACAACTTGTTTTCTAGTCAATTAAAGTTACAATTAATTTTAATTCGGTCAAACGGATAGTCCTCGTGGATTCGACGCTCTATTTATCATTATATTACTTGACCACGATCTCGTGCACTTACAAGAAACCAAACAATCATTACTAATATGTACAAAATATTATAATATCTATTCGTTTAAAATAAAATGAATTGATAAAGACAATTAGAAATAGAATGTGAGAGATTGGAAGGGGAATTTTTGAAAAGTTGAGACTTGCACAAGAAAATAATATAGAAGATTTGACAATAATGCAACATGATCTGGTGCAAGAGAGAATTAATATCCTGGTGATGGCTAGGGGAGAAAATGTATGCATGTAAACAAGTCAATATGATAAGGTGATTCTCAATTTTTGTTCTCCAATTTTGCACAGATATTCATTTCATCCTTGCATAAAAATACATGTTCAGTTTCATCCTTAATCTCTCATTCAATCTATATGTAAATTTCATATAATATAATTATTCAAAATTTATTTATCTAAATTTGATATGTAATTGTGGAATATTAATGAAAATAAACTATTTTAATTTTCAATGGGCCATAAGTTTCAAATTTTTAAATAAATAAACAGTAACTACTTAACATCAAGTTAATTATGTCTGTAAATTAAGAATTACATTAAAAGAATAAAATATGTTAATTCTTTTTTGACAATTGTGCATGCAAATACAATTGACATTGTAACATTATATTCTATTAACATTTTTTCGTAATATATTTAAATTTCAATATAAAGTTAGAGATGTTTAAGAATATTTACACTTTTATACATATGGTAGCAGTATATTACACCCCAATTGTTACATAACTAAAAGCGTGTAAATGCAACTAATGCTTAAACTCAATAATACACTAGACTGCGTGGGTGACATTTGGGCACGTGAGACGCAAAGGGATCAAATGTTTAAATTAGCGAGCAATATATGCATCCAACCTAAATATTGAAAAAACTTTGAAGAGATTTGCAAAGACTATAAAAATATGGAGGAAATTTTGTTGGAGTGTTCTAGAATAAAGAAGAGAGATCAAAATAATTTTAAAACAAGATGTCTCGTCTAGGAAGTCATAAGAAATTTGGAATAGTTGAATAAAAGTTCATAGAAGGGAAAATTAATTTAAAGAACCCACACGAGAGAAAATTACATAGTAAAGCGTACTAAAAAATAAGAACATAATTGAGAACTTATTTTTAAGTACGCTTTACTTTATATATATAAGAAAATATCAATATGACTTGGTTGATCTTCAAACAAAGATACTAAGATATTATTAAAATTTTGCTAACTGAATGCTAGAAAGATTGATTGACAAGGTTCTATACAAAATTCTTTGTATCTTAATTTCCATAATTGAGAACTAATGAATCACCATATAAGTGTAAAACTCAGGATCAAGAAGTGAATGAAATTGAGTGGATTGATATAATCAGTGAATATGACATGATTTTACATGGGCATTAATTCTTCAAACATCATAGAAATAGGGGTGTAAACCATTTTTTCAATCATCAATCCTAACACTTGAAATATCTAGATATTGGGTTCAATAAGCAAAGCACAATACATGAGTTATTACAAGCACTATTATTTGTTCATAAGAAAGTATGCTTGGTAAACATAACAATAAGGATAGGTCAAGCTACTTAACTCTTAGCCCTTGTTTGATGGCCATTGTCTGTTTAAAATAATGTTTTGAATAGTGAATTTTTGAAAAATGCGTGGTTAAAAAGTTAAAAAAAGTTTTGGATTTAAATGCGTAATATTTTTTTTATCAGTAAATATAAATTATATTGATCAAAAATTATATACAAGTACACCGGGTATATCCGGACAGACAAAGATCATGTAAGCAAACAAGTATATTGGGCATACTCGAGCAAATAAAATGAAAAGATGTATAAACGACTAGATCTAACGACCTAATGTCATAGACTCAAAATGAATCAAAACGTGCGAATACAAAGAAAACATAACTTTGTGTATGTGTGTTTTGATCCGTCTAACAACGCTATCAACTAGCGGTCTTAGATCCTCAAGAATTTTCCTATTCCATGTCATCCATAAGTGGTAAACAATAGTAGCAAATGCAATTCGCTTCGTCGTACTTTGCCAAGATATGCCTCGAGCCTTCTTTTTAATCCACTTCAATGCACTAGATAGTGTAGACATAGAGTGTCTAGTGCCAAGACACAAACGAACCTCTTCCCAAACGGGATAACTAAATTGACATGTGAAGAAAAGGTGTTCCACCGTCTCAGACCCGGCACAACAAAAACAACAATTTTGGTCTATTTCCAAGTGCACAAGTTTATCCTTAGTAAGCAATTTTGACTTTGCTCCAAGCCACAAGATAAAAGCATGTTTCGGAGTGACATAACGGTTCCTAATAGTTGCTGCACAAGCTGTTTTTTGCCCCCTTCAGCCGAAAATAATCATATGCAGCCGCTATATTGAATCTGCCCGAGACAGCCCACTCCACCAGCCTGCGTGCACCGCCTGTGTGCATTCAAGTTGGCTGTCCGCCCATGTCTGTCCCCTTAAAACATTCACGAAAAATTTAGAATAATTGACACATGATGTATTCACGTGTGAGTTTATATGAACGCATGAGGTTGTGAAACTTATGTGTGTTTTCAGCTAGCCACATAGGCTCCCTAGTTCAAAACTTGTCTACCATGCTACCTTAGTTAAAATTTGAGACATTATTTCCTACGTGAAGATTTAAGTTCAAAAGACACTTTCATTTATGCATTAAAGTTTGTGAAGTCTACATGAGACATATTTTCAAAATTTATTCCTCGTGTAGTTTAGCCTTTCACTATGTGATGACTTTGATTTAGGCTTTAATATGGATCTTGGTCTCAGTGGAACCTCACTGTAATTGTATATAAATCATACAAATGCTAATGCAATACATATAACTTTCTATCCTAAGTCCCTGTCAAACCACCCCCCCACCCCCCACGCCCCCGGGTTTCTATTAAAAAAAAATTTAAATAAAACAACTTCATATTTTATAAGATCCACAACTTTTATCAATTTTTCAACCGTACATTTCATCTTTTTTTTATTTATCAAATTCCACTAAAAATTTAATTTTTATCTAAATCAAATGAGAGCTAAGTATATCTTCATCATTGTTAGTAGACAACGGGAGCGCACAATATCGATTAATAAGATGTTAGTTTCTTGTTATTACTCCATATTATTTAATCATGTTCATTGCTCCATATCATTCACACTGTTGGATTCACTGCTTAGCAAAACAATAGCAAACAACCACCAAGGAAAAGCTGTTTTTTCCTGCAGGAGAGTGAGTCTGAATGTTAAAAGGATTTTTACAGGAATTTGACAATTTGTTGTTGACTTGACTCCTTGTATTTACTTGTAAAGCAGGGTTGAAGGGTACACTGACACAGCAAAATACCTCAGAATTTCCAAATTACTGAATATATGAGTCCAATGCCAACTCATAGAATGCTGCTTGCGGATAGGTTTTGAACTAGATAACTAATATTCTTTCTTGAACAGAGGCAAATTTCATTTATTTTAAAATTTTGAAATTCATTTTTTGTTCGGTTGAGAAAAATACAATTAAATATAACGAAATATAGCGCATGTTTGGTAAGAATTAAAATCAAATTTTTAGTAAATTTTGATAGAATTTGATTAAACATGTGGTTGAAAAGTTGTGGAACTCATAAAATATGTGGTTAAAATTTATTATTGATTTTGACTTAAATTAAAATCTAAATTTTAATCGATACCAAACAGGGACATAGTAGAGAAGCAATGTGTAGTCAACTGTGTAGTGACATCGATATCTTGTTCTCTTTAAAGAACACCGCTCTCTATTCCGTGTATATATTTCAAGGAATTTGTGCTGTGGGAAACAATTGACTTGTCCCTTCTAACATACAATGGTCTAACTGAAATATTGTGTAGCTCTAACTAATATGCACTATGGATTGATTTCAAAGCTCAACTATTAGACTCACATCTTTTCATAAGAAAATATGAAAAAGTATTTTAACTTTTTTGAGGGAGTGGTTTGACATGTTTATGAAAAGTTTTGTTGTACATCATTATTCAACTTTATCTTTGGCAACAATTTCACCATATTCAAACATTTTACTTTTCTTACACCAATTTATAATTACAAGTTGTAAGGGTGATGTATAATATATTTGTCATTCATCAACACCCTTTTTCTTGGGCATATTTTCAAACAAGACATGGACCACTAAAAGAAAATCAATCAATTCCATCATGGAAAAATAAATTCATATGCAATTATCACAAAGTCTATCATAGCTTCAAATCCCTGTCGTTTTCTTGTTTCATATCCTCCTTTTTTCCTCATGCACCACCACCACCAGCTTACTCATATTAGGTTAAGGCACTTTGTCCTCTTTCTTGCATTCTGTTTTTTCCTTGTAGCTGATTTTTCTTTTTCTATGCCTGTTTCACATGTGCAACCACCATGTGAATTTGGTCAATAATGTTGTCCCCACCCCCTTCATGTAGTTCTCAATCATTGTCATTGTGAACATATTAGATGCTTTGACACGGTGATCGAATCGTACAGTAAGGTGAATTGCATAACATATTTAGAGTCGTTCCCTTGTACACTTATTTCCAAAATTGACATTCCATGTGGTCCATATTTCTTGTTAGATGGCTTCACTACACTAGTCTTTGCAAGAAGTAACCTCCCTAGATGTGAACTTCCTTATTACATTCAATGCATCCTTTCACAACCGATGTTCATGGTAGGTTATATTCTCAGCACATGTTTAGTTTAGATAAAAATTATATTTTTAATAGATTTTGATAAAAATTGATGGAATGTGTAGTCGGAAAGTTTTGGATCCCATGAAATATATGATTAAAATTAATTTTTGATTTTGATTTTGATTTTGATTTTAATACCATATTTTAGCTAAACCAAACAAGGGCTTGATAACTTCACAGACGAAAAGTAACCTCCTGAGGTCAGCTCATCTTTAACCCGGACGAGCTTTGTTAAGAGAGGCGTTCAAGTGGTTATTAGCCCACAATTTAGTTTCAGCTCAAAAGGTGAAGTACAATTAGAGTCATTACATGAACACTATCACAAATAAAAATATAGAATCTTGTACATGGCATTGTCTAGATCTTCTAGAATAAGAGAGCACCATCCCTAAAATGAAAAGAAAAATGAAAACTTTAATGCTTTCTATCTATTATATGGATAACGATTATAATTCATAATCTTGTCCGAAAATCTGACATATATCCTATCTTGGGTATGGTCCTTGACCTCGTTACTGCACAAACTGAGAGAAAGTGACGGAATCCTAGCATTCTTGATCAACACTGCAATCAAATTATAGGCATTTTATCATTATTATACTGGGTAATGCTATTTAGCATCAATGATGTTAAAACACAATTCTAGGTGATACTAATGTGACATTAAATGAAAAATATAATTAAGTAAATATTTAATTACACATTTCATTGAGTCTATTACATAACATCACCTGGACTGTTGTTAGATATCATTAATATGTTATGCTTGTACCCGAAATACATCAAGCTCCATTGATGGAGAGTAGGGTCCAATTTAATAGGTGTTGATCAAGAAAATAAGGAAAGTAAGCTCATATAAATGGGACAGAATGAGTAGTAGATATAATGTGCAACCAACCCAAGTCTCTCATTCATCATGAACATTGAGTAGTGTTTTCCATTACTCCAACATTATCTTTATAATCTACAAAAAGGTACAAACATATTCCATGGGGGCTGCTGATGCTTCTAAAAAGATATGATATTGATATTTGCAGGGTAAATTAGAAAGAAAATGAAAAACTATATATTATAGTAAATTCAGATAATACATGTTATACTAATCATAAGGAAAACAAAATAAGAGATCCAAAAACCACTCGTGGGTAGACTTATTATCCTTTGATTCAGTGGCTTTCCCGATCTTGATCGTCAATCGGGCGTGCTTAAGAACTTGAACTGGACGCCATATTCACGGCTTCCCCATGCGTGAATCTTTGTAACTGTATCATACGTGCATATATTCCATCAGGGTAGTTTTTCAATAAATGAGAATGAGAACCCAGTTCGGCTACTTTTCCATCATCAAGCACAGCAATAACTTGTGCATTTCTTATTGTTGATAGTCTATGTGCAACGACAATTGTTGTCTTTCCTGCACAAGCACGCTCTAGCGCTTCTTGTATACACCTTTCTGACTCAGAATCAAGAGCACTTGTGGCTTCATCCAGCAGCATTATCTCTGCTTTTCTTAAGAAAGCTCGTGCAATGGCGATTCTTTGCTTCTGTCCTCCAGACAACTGAACTCCTCTCTCCCCGACAAATGTTTTATAGCCATCAGGTAATGATGATATGAACTTGTTAGCATTTGCTAAGGTTGCTGCTTCGATTATCTCAGCTTCTGTGGCTGACTCGCGTCCATAAGCAATATTTTCATAAATGGTTGTTGCGAAGAGGCATGGTTCTTGTGGCACCACAGCAATGTGTCGTCTCAGTGACTTGAGATTGTACTTTCTGATATCCTTACCATCGATCATAACACGTCCGGATGATGGCTCGTAGAACCGCTGTATCAGTGCAATTATCGAGCTCTTGCCACAACCACTGGGCCCCACAAGTGCGAGAGTTTTCCCGGCCTTGGCACGGAGGTTTAAGTCACGGAAAACTGAAACATCAGTCCGAGTGGGATAAGAGAAGTCCACATGCTTGAGCTCTACTTCACCACGGAGTCGATCAGGGACTGGGGTGGCATCTGGATCATCAGGCTCAATTTCAGTTTTGCGGTCGAGGAGGTCAAATACAGACCGCATTGCACGGCCACCCTTGATGAAATCGGGGGCAAGGGTCAGTGTTTCAGCAGCACCATTGGCCGATACCATAAGGATCATGAAAACACGGATGGTCTTTGAGAAGTCCGATATTCCATGCTTGACGAGCCAAGAGGCATACCAAAGACCGAGGGCATAGGACACATAGAGCAAGAATTGGGCTATTCCATATCCACTTCCAGCTATCTGGCCTTTCCAGAAGCAACGGCGCAGTGGAGGTTGGAGGCTTGAGATGAAAAGGCCAACAATTTTGGATTCCGAGTTGAAGGCAGCAACTGTTCGTACATTGGACACAGCCTCCCCTGCTAGCTGTGTGGCTTTAGCATGTGCGGCTTCCAGGTCTCCTGAGAATCCGGTCATGAACATTTTCTGACCAAATTACATTGACACAGTAATTAGTAGGTTTGCAATGCCTAACTTCATTGGAATATAGAGAATCTGCTTATTTATAATAATATATAAAAAAAGAAATGAGAAATGACCATGTTCTTATGAGTTCGGGTCGACAGACCTGCAAAACAGTGGCTGCAACAACGACAGGAAAGACTGCGATGAGGACGAGAGCAAGGCGCCATTGCAACACGAATCCTGCAGTGCAGGCAACCAGCATAAGGGCCGAATTTTGCATAATAACCGAAATCCTGTCTCCAATTGCTGACCTAACATTATTGGCATCCAGTGCTAATCTTGCTGCAACTCTAGAACTCATATTCTCTTCCTGATCGAACCACGCCATTTCATTTTTAAGCACTGCTGAAAACATTTTCTCTCTCACACGTTTTGTCAAGTTCTCTCCCACAACATCCCAGAAGAAATGCTGTAATGTGTTAAAAATAAGTGCAGCTGATGAAACCCCAATCAAAAGATAGCAGTATTTTGCTATTTCTCTTATCATGTAAGAATGATCTTGACTGTAGTAGACGCTAAGGACGGCACTCAGCACATATGCGAAGAATGCACTGAGAGAACCACAGACAACAGAACCTAGAGAACCAACCAAAGCGTAAGCCCATTCAGGAGAGTTCATCTTTGCAAGGCGACAGAAGGTATTCGCTTGATCTTTGAATGCTAGCTTTTCCATTCTATAATTAGGATATGCACCATCTATGGAAAGGCTAAAGTCGGAAGTAGAAAAGTCAGATAATCTTCGTGAGTATGGGGATCGACCATAAGAGGAATTTCTGGCAATTATTGGTGAGCTCACAGAGTTTCTGGCACTAGATGGCCTGCAAAGGAAGAGCCAACTAAATCAAGAAAAAGTGATGGACTTGATCCATTTATGAACATTTTAGAATTTACAATATAAGGCAAGATAACATCGTGTAATAATGAGTATAAAATTATAATGAATTTACCAGAAATTTCAGTAACCAATAAAGACAGGGACAGATATACCTTGCACTACTCTTTCGGGCATTATTAAGAGCCATTTCATGAGCTGCTTCTTGCATTCTGATAAGCTTAGCATAGACGCCGTTTTCTCCTTTAGCATTGAGTTCATCATGAGTTCCAATTTCGGATACACTACCTTGCTGCAATACAGCTACTAGGTCAGCCTTTCGGATGGTCGAGAGGCGATGAGCAATCACTAGAGTCGTCCTTCCTATCATGAACCGGTCAAGTGCCTCTTGTACAAGCTTTTCCGATTCAGAATCTAAGGCACTTGTAGCCTCATCCAGTAGCAAGATTGCTGGGTTCTTCAGCATTGCCCTTGCTATAGCTATTCTCTGCTTCTGGCCACCCGAGAGTTGTAATCCTCTCTCGCCCACCTGCCGTTAGCAAATTTTATTTGATTCTTGTCATTTCAACACGATTCACGTGCGTGCAATCTTTTCAAGACTTAAAGAGTGAATTCATTAGTAACCATCGCGTACCCACATTTTCTCACCATCAAGTAAGAAATGACTTTGAAAGTAACTCTTCCCTTACTAGATGATCTCTTGGCATAATTGGTAGAAGTGGATTTGATAAGCTCGATAATATAAAAAAGAAAAGAGTAAAAATAAAATCTCGTTCATTATACCGTCTTATTCATTCTAATAATGCAAAGGAAGAATGCACTTTGTATATTATTCTATTGTTTCCACACAAGCAAACATAAACCAACTTACACGTGCACATGCTTTGTTGACTGAAACCATGTTACTTTTTATTTAAAAGCATGACCAACCATTTCCACACATTTGACTTTATAAACATAGTTAGGTTTGTCTGTTGACCAAATAAGGCATTCAGTCCTTGGTGCAATAAATTATAGCAAGTAAAATAAGGCCATCATCCACGGCCAAATTCTTTCCCCCCGGGTAATAACTTGACCGGCAAACTCATACAACATGATGTTGGCTTGTTATAGGAGAGTACATGGACAATAAACGCTAAACCCTTTGCTTGATGCAACGGCAATTTCTTGACATAATAAAAACGACTAATTAAGCCTACCCGATATTGTCAGGTTTTAGGCCGGCCCTTGGACGACCCGTCCATATTTTGGTTTCACATGAAAAACGCCTCAACAATAGTTTAAACAAGTGTTAAATATGTGGCACGCTTTGGGATTTCAGATGCTGCCATAGTGGACATGTTACATTGAAAATCGACTACATGACAGTAAAATTATGATAGAGATTGTGTTATATTACCCAACCTGAGTATCATATCCATCTGTAAGCTTGATGATGAATGAATGTGCATTAGCTACTCTTGCAGCCTCTTCGATTTCAGTTAAACTAGCTTCGGGTCTACCCAACAGTATATTCTCTTTAATGGTGGTGGCAAATAGTGCTGGTTCTTGGCTTACAAGCCCAATTTGCTGCCTCAGCCATCTCAAATTTAAGGTCTTGATGTCATGTCCATCCAGCAGAACTTGTCCTGCACAGTTACTGTTTGTTAACAGAGATTCTCATTCCCAAAAACATATTTTGAAGGACAATATTAATTTCTAATTCATTTCCTTTGTTTATAGTTTCTAACACTTTGATTCTTTGAAGCGGACCTGAAGTTGGATCATAAAATCTCTCGATGAGGGAGACCACTGTGCTTTTTCCCGAACCACTGCTTCCAACCAAGGCTATCGTCTTCCCGGCCAGAACAGTGAGACCAAAGTTGTTAAGTATTTGAATTTCTGGCCTTGCGGGGTAGGAGAAATCTACATTTTTCAGTTCTACTTGTCCAGTTATAGAGTCGAGTTCCAAGCCCGAACCGCTGTTTTTGTCAACACCTGGTCTGTGATCGATAATTCGGTAGATTTTAGCAGCTGCAACTCTAGCCTTTGCAAATGCGGCCATGCTTGGAGCAGATTGTCCCAGAGCACTGGAAGTTAAACAAAATTATCAGGCTAAAAATACTCGATCAAATATTGAATTTTGAAAAAATACGAGCCCAGTACTCCAAGAACTTACAGTCCACCTATCATAACCGCAAACATCGTTGCTATTGCAAGTCCTCCATTTGTGAAATGGTGCCTAACCAGATAGCCTCCATACCAGAGCAGAAGGGCATAGCAGCAAAAAACAGTAAAATATGTAGCTCCCAATCCCATTCCCTTTGCAAATCCAGTCCTATAACCAATCTTTTGTGCAACTTTTAATGCTGCAGAATAGGCTTGTAATGCTCTTGACTCGCCAACATATGCCAATACTGTCCGAATTTGAGCTATGGTCTGCAATTTGTGTTAAATTCAGCAATACCCTTGTGCAAAAATGTTAAGGATTAAGTCCTAATCCCAGTTATGAGAGCGATAATAAGCAAACGAAATTAGAGACACACATTTCAAGCTTACAACCTCTAGAAAATCCGATCCAAGGACAGGGGGATATAAGTAGTATGATTAGGATCCACACGATCCAAAGAGAGACAAAGGAATTTATCCAAATTTAGTTGGGTTTTTTAAGAAATTACTCAAATTTAATCACCTGTTCAGCAATATTTCCAGCTTGTGAAAGAGCATCTTGGCTCTTTGCAGAGAGCTTGCCTAATGTGGTAGTGTGTATGCCTCCAATTATAGCTATGAGAGGAACCACAGCAAGAGTTACCAAAGCTAATTGCCATACTGCAGTGAACCCAACAACAAATCCAGAAACAAATGTTGCCATATAGTGCAAGAAATTACCCAACTGCAACAAAAAATTCACAAAAAGGCCTAATTAGAACATAAATTTTAACAATAACGGACACCAAAAAGCAAAACCCGACTGGGTTTTTTCTTCACCTTCTCACTAATGGCATCTTGGACCATCACTGCATCAGTGTTAATGGCAAAAACTACATCGGATGTTCGAACCTCTGTATCAAAGTATTGAATATCTTGGTCCAAAGCAGCTTCTAAGTACTTAATCCTCATCTTTGTCGATTGTCTTTCTCCAGTCCACATCCAACATGAAATCTCTGCAAGATATTCAGTTACATAATTTCAATCAGAAAAAAAGTTTCAAATCAAGATTAGTATGAAAAAGGGCACATTTTTTTTTCTCCAATTCTTGCCTGCCCAAGAAGAGGCCCATATTGCTGCTCCCACCACAAGAAAGTAAAATGCATACTTCAGAACTTCTTGTGTCATCTTATCAACATTGTTTGCATTTGAGCCAAAAGAGTTAACAAGATCAGCAAAGAATCTAAGGAACAAAGGCAATGAACTGCCATGAACTATGGCGCCAATAGTCCCAATTGTCATGAGAAAATAGTCCAACCCATCTGCAAATCTGAATAGCTCACCAATCCCAACAGAGGGAGTAGGTGAACCGGGCTTCTCTGACTCGTTGCCTTCTTTCTTCTTCCCTTCAGAAACAACCTCAACTTCCATTGTTGAATCTTGGGACCCTCCTTTGACTTGAACACTAGAAGATGTATTCGAAATACTTGATGATGTTTTGTTATTGTAGTTATTGTTGGCTTTAATAGAAGAGGGAGATGTGGAGTCTGAGTCTTCTGACACAAGTTCAATGCCTTGCATTTCTGACCATTTCCATTGCCCTCTCGTCTTTATCTCTTCAACATCTTGTGCCATTGCTTTAATCTTGCAATTACAGAACCAACCCACCACTTATTTTTTTCCCCATCTCTGTTTTCTCTCTCTACTTTTTTTAACACTTGTTCCCGCTTTTCGTGACGCCAATGTGGATAACAGATGTGGGACCCACTCACGCCAACTTAAACAAGTTTCGACGCATTTTGACCGAAGAACCGAACAGAGAGAAGGAGTGCGTGAACACGGGAAATGCTTTACAGTGCAAGACAAAAATGTTAGAATACCAACGATAATTACTAATATAATTGTACTAATAAACAATCGCCAACAAAGTGTCAATAAACTAAGATCAAACTAAGGAATGTAGAACAAACGAGAATGTATATTGGGAGTACATTTTTTAAATGTATTCTTGCATATTAGAATCAATATTGAAAAAACTATCATTTACAATTTACAAAGAGCACATAGTTATAGAATTCTGGCCGATGTGGTCATCGATGAATCAGAACCATATAGCCTCATCTCTTGATTGAAACCTCAAATCACTAAGTCTATCATACATTAAATACATTGATAACGGATCGACCTTCTTATATATTTAGGCCGACACATTTAACATTTTTTATTACAAATGTTACATCAATCATTCCTAAAGAGTGCTTACAATTCTTGTAAGACACATCTTCATCTTTGGGGATTTCGGATGCATTGAGGACTTCAGCATGAGGGAACTTCGTAGTGGTGGTCCTTTGTGTGAAAAGTTTCAACTTCTTCTTTGTTTCTTACATAGCGCTTCGATTTAAGAGTTTCAACCATTTTGGCAGTGCTTCGAAGCGCTTAAAGAGTTTCAATCATTTAGACAATGCTTCGATACATGAGTTTTAGTATTTGTTTGACTTCTTTGTATTTGATTAATTGAGTTTTTGTTGACTTTCCTTTTCACGTGAATTACGACGTGACACTTTGGCTGAAACCTCGATAACGAGGCTAACAAAAGTGATTTATTCAAATTACAAGCTCGACAGCTTCTTGGTTAATTCTTTTCTTTATATTTTAAAGCTGGGGTAGTTTCTTCGGTTAACAGTTCTGTAAAAAACACGCACCTGACAAAGAATACTGTGTGAAAACTTGAGATTGGCCTTCGGATAGGTGACTGATTGTACACATGTAATAAGAAAATCAAGAAAAATAATTATTTATAAGAATTTATTGATAATAATTAATGATAACAAAGGTTTGTGTTGAACTACGTGGTTTCGTTCCCATAACAAAGTCTCTGTTCAAGCTTCAAACTATTCCTTCTTTGTGTCAAACTCCTATAAATCCGGCTGTTGCCCTTTTCTTTTTTGCTCTTAATTTATTTGTTCATTTATGAAAAAAAAAAAATCATGTTTAGTTAAATATTAATTCTCACTCCGACTTTTCAATTTTTGGCAGTTTTCCTTGATAAACGAGTCTCAAAGCACCATTTTTCAAAGACTTACAGGCGGATTGTTTGACAAAATTTTTGATAAAAGTTGACGTAATGTTTGACTGAAATGTTGATAAAAATGATGAATTTTATAAAATGTATTATTAAAATTAATTATTGATTTTGATATTAGCTTTTATAACTTTTTAAACTTTCCAAACAAGCACTAAATGTTGTTATTGCTTCTACTATATGAGATGAAAAAATTTATATAATTTATTACAAAGATTTAATTTGTTTCTCTTTGTTTGTTGTTTAAGCAAAGTACATATTTTCCAAGG
Source organism: Fraxinus quadrangulata (assembly GCA_903798255.1). Classification (NCBI taxonomy): domain Eukaryota; kingdom Viridiplantae; phylum Streptophyta; class Magnoliopsida; order Lamiales; family Oleaceae; genus Fraxinus; species Fraxinus quadrangulata. The sequence continues at coordinate 5,604 of CAIGRB010083588.1, read as the reverse complement.
TTGGACTCTCCTAATTATTATGTGAGAGAGAAAAAGGAGCTTAGATTGAGCTCCGTTATTTGAAAAAAAAAAATTAATTTTAAAATAGTATTTTTTAAAAAAATATGATTAAAAGGTAAGGAGAGTTTTTGAGTTTATATATAATATTATTTTATTGAAAGAATATAGAAATTAAAATTTAATAAGGGCCAACCATGGACGTAATGGAATCTCCACTGTATTCTGTCCAAAAACCTTCATTTTTAAGCTCTACATTTGTGAGGAAGAACGACACATACTTCCACCAAAATTAATCTTATAAAATAAAAGGTGTTAAACAAGTACAAGATTATTCACTAATTTGTCAGAAAATCATCCACAAAATCTGTAGATTCCTCCGAAATCAATTTTTTAAAGCTGTCATATGAAAAACACAACAAAGTTGTTGTCTTGAAAAAAATTATGAAATTAAGCCACCATTTTTTTAGAAAAATATTATTTGAAAAATGAATTTTTGAAGAATATATAGTTAAAAAAAATTTAAAAAAAAATTAGAATATATGTGTAAAATATTTTATTGTATGATTGAAAATAAATATATAGATTTTTTTTTTTTTTTAAAGAATGAGAGACAAATAGAGCTAAATTACTTATTTTGATAGTAGACCACTTTTTACTGCCTAAGTTTAACTAAAAGAATAATGTTATTTATCATTATGATGATAAAATATCGGTGATGTAATAGTGTATATTAAAAATAATGGAATAGAGCCGTTCAATTTTTATGAGAAGAGGAAGGAAAGACTGAGAGAAATGTGCAGAATAATTGAGTTGTCATATCATCGATATTTTATCATCATAACAATAAATATAATTACTCTAACCAAAACTATCACTCACTAGCAAATTTACAGATCAACTATAAATTATTCGAACTTCGTTCATGTTTGAGGTTTCATTCTCTGAATCTCGTTTTTTTTAAAATTTATTTTTAATCATATATATTTCACAAAAATTCAATTTTCGTAAAAGCTAATTCAAAAAAAATTACCTCAAACCTGCCGTAAATGTATTTTTGAAGAGAAAAAGGAAAAAGAATCAACATTAATTGGCATTTGATGGAAGTAGTAGAGTAGTGCAGGTGGCTTTCATTACGCCTTCCCAACAAAGGGTTCTTTTGTTTTCAGTACTCATGCGGGTTTGTCTTTAATGCCATGATTTTTTATCGTTGAGGGGCCATCCACAAATAAGTACTCTCTTTTTTATAATACATTTTAAATTATTTTATTTTTTCTTTTCAATTAGTTTTCCTCAAAAGTAAATACTAATATAAATTTTGGTAATTAAAAGTAAAAAAAAAAAATTGCAAAATTGGTTCTAAATGGCAATTTTGATCTCAATCTCTTAAAAAGGTACAAGTAAATCCTTAACTTTTCGTTATAGTTGTACAATCAATCTTCACTTGCTCAAATTTTCAAATTTTGTGAAGTTATTGTAGGTCCCTCGGACGTAAAATTCTTATAATGTGAAAAATTATAATAAAGGATTGAGAATTAACTCGTCAAATTGCTATCCGAACAATATGTTCAAAGCTAGTGATGTAATATTTCCTTAAAAAGTATTTATTATAGTCTTTTTTTTTTTCATCAAGAATACTCATCATAAGAATCCCATGATATTTTTTTAGTCCCCCGGCATGGAAATTGTTTTGAAGAACTTAATTACTATAAAAAAGTGAATATTGAAGACCCATTTATAGGGGTGGCATATCGGTCGAGTCGAGCCTACTAATTGATTGGTGGCTCGATCCAACTCAAGTTGATATTGAGATAAGGCATGGGCGAATTGAGCTCAAGCCGAGCTAGTTCGATCCATTACCACATTTACTTATTTATTAGGAAAACAAAATATGAAGATGGATTTGGATTTGGAAGTCAAATCCAAATGTATGAACAAATTTGGAACCATAGGTTTGTGAGTACATTGTATCGACTACAAGTCCCCTTAAAACAAAGACAAGCTCCATGTGGGTGCAAAATACTTTATGGGATAATGGATCAAGTTAGATTCCTCAATTTCTACTGCAGTCCACCCCCAATATGTTTCATGCTTTTGAGTGAGTAAACGATTATATCTAGAGTAAGGTTATTCATCCTCACTGATGTTGCACCAATTTAGATGAAAATTATGTGATTTTAAATAATAGATTCACTTAAATACAAAATCAAATAATTCATTTTATTAGATATATCAAGTGTGGTCATCTAAATTGGTGTTTTAGCACCACTGGTACTAGATAATATTATTCTGATATTTAACCATGTTTGCTAAGGATTTAAATTTAAATTTAAGTCAAAGTCATCAATTAATTTTAATAGTATATTTTACGGGATCTATAATTTTTGAATCACATAATTCATCAATTTTTATTAAAATTTATTAAAAATTTAATTTTAGTCTCCATCGAATAGAGTTTAGTGCGTTAAGATTATATTCAGCTGCTCCCACTTCTGAAGTCGTGCTAGTGCGACACGACCAGGAGTAGTATAAGATAACCATTTATTTGTACTATAATTATTGAGTTTTCCCTTTGATGTCCCGATCGACAAATTATCGATTGACTAGCTGCCATCAAGGGATTACATACTGTAAGGTGTATATTAAAGATGGAGTGGTTGAACTATCATATCATTGCATACGGTTGGAGTCTCAAGGAAGTAAGGTTTCTATTGAGAAAAAAAAAAGGGGTTTGAGCACACAAGAGAAAGAAATATATGGAAGAAATTTTTGATAGGTAGGATTGATCTTAGAATGATTTTAAATATATTTTAGACCTAACTCGACGATTTCGCCTCAGTTCGTGTAACATTATTAGTAATTTAAAAGTTACTTTTATTCAATTAAAATCAAATTTTAATTTCAATGTCACATAATACTCATTATTATTCACATATTTTATGGTTCCCACCATTCTCCCTCGTACAAAGTTTCTAAAAAGTTACTAATAATTCAATTTGAAGATAAGCAATTCTCCAACTTCAAATTATGCTCACATTTTGCAATGAGTTGGGCTTCTCGTATTAACGTCTTAATGTAAACGTGCTGAATTTTTTATTGTACAAGCATCTATTAGTGAGGTCGACCACTTAAAGATGTGACATAGTGAATTTAACTCTGATAATCAAGTTACTCATTCTTCAATTAATACTTATTGTTTTGTGTCTAACACACTTGTAACTTGCCTTGGGGAATTTTAGTAGGTGATATGCCATGCTTAGAGTGTATAACACTCTTTACACTGTTAGCTTTATCAAGATAAATGCCTTCAACTCAAAAGTTTAATATAAATGATAGTATATCATTTTCTACTATTTGCAATTAATAATGTTATCCAAGGAGTAATGTTGGTACACCAGCCTATGTAACATTATATGATATCTTTAATTAAAGTGAAATTATAATATTCATTTAATTGCACATTTCATTTAATGACACACAACGCCACTCAAACTAGTGTTGTAACACGAGTGGTGTTAAATAACATTAATCATTTGCAAGTTGTTTGATGCTATATTGTCTACAATTCTATCCGTGATTGGTCAATCACTTCGATCCAACCACTTGTATTTTGTCGAGTCAACTTACTATGAGCGCTCACCTCTCTTATACTCAACCTTTATTATGAGAGTCAAGCCTATTTAGCTATACGTCTCTTTTCGCCAAACTCTAAGTTGGAGTAAAACTGTCTATATTTTAACATGATCATGATTGTATTATATCTTGTCACGTCAATTCAACACATCAACTCAATGCATTCTAAAATATCGTAGCTATTCATTGTAGACTTTTAAAAAGTCTTTAAGCTACCGTTTGACATGATTTTTATTTTTGTTTTGCTTCCTATATAGAATAACTTTTTGAGGAATTTATTTTAATTTTTGTTTAGAAACTTTTTAAAATAATTTTTTCTTTTTCTTTTTTAACCTTGTGAGAGATGTGGCAGATTGATGAAATTATGGATGTCAAAAGCGATGCTGCAATGGCAGATTGGACTTTGACAGGTCTGATTTAATAAGATACATGCTAGTGTAGGTTAAGTACTAATTTTGGTATGGAAAGTTTTTTCGGACTCCTCTGTTTTTGGGCTTCTTCAATTAATATCAGCTTTGGATCATTCAACTAAACCTGTGTTTGGTAGCCATTTGTTTTTAAATATTGTTTTGAATAATTGATTTTTGAAAAATATATAATTAAAAAATAGAAAAAAAATTGAATTTAATTATAAAATATTTTATTTTTTGAATGTATAATTAAAAATAAATATATAAAAAAATGATTTTGAAAGAATAGATAACAAACGGGAACTAAAATGCCTTAGCTTTCGACTTCGAATGATGCCACATTAACAAGACCACATATCTCTCCCCAACCTCTCACAAGGGGCCAGCCCCTGTAAGTATTAAAATCCTTTTGACTTTTTCTCCAACATTTTTTTAAATTTTTGGCAATAAAGTATATAATTTTTCTTTTATGGCTCCTAAATTATTATTACGTAGTTAATTTCAATCCACGAGTTGAAATGGAGGACTGAAGAGTAATTCGAAGTTTTTGATTCTTACACGGGTCTCACTTGGAAATAGGGATTTCAACGAGTTGAACCGAAACTTGAGGTTCGATCTCGACTCAAGTAAAAATGGTACGAATTTTTTTTGTCCGAACCGAGCCGAGCTTTTTCTTGAATAAAAAAAATTAGGCTTCACCCCGAGCTTTCGGCTCGAGCATTGTCGAGTCGAGGCGGCTCATGAATTTTTTTTTTAAATATCAGGCAGTAGCCTACAAATGGTTTCATTTTTAATTTTTTTTTTCAAATATCAATAGGCAGGCGTGCAATCGCGGGCAGTGTGTAATGATATTTTTTTAAATTTTTTTAGGTCCGACTTGCCACATGGCCAAAATTAGCTCGTGACACTAGTCGACCTGTGTGGCATGTCGAACCACACGGGACTAGCTGGGCTCGGGCCATGCCCCAAAATGGGGCTCGGCCTGCAAATCGGATTGACTCGAGTTTTTTTTCCGGTCGAGTCATGGACAGTCCTCCTCGATGAGTGAAATTGATACCCTTACTTGGTGATATAAAATAAAAATTATATTAACACTACAATTTTTATTTATTGTTCCACTTTTGTTATTAAACCTTTGTTTGGTTCCTATTATTTTTAAAATACATATTCATCTCTCTTATTTTCAACCACTCATTCTTTAATAAAATAATATTACTTGATTTCTTATTATTAAGTCATTGTTTGTGTGATTGAAAATGAGTATATAGAAAAATGAGTTTTAAAAAAATACGGGACAAACAGAGACTTAATTATACAATTCTAATTAGCCAAACCTGACCTCCCGTGACCAAACTCACAAATTGATGTCCGTTTAAACTTTCTAACTATTTTATACTCCATCTGTCCTATATAAATATACTTAATTTCCTTTTTCGTATATCTCAAATTATAAATCATTTTCATTATTGAGAATATAGTCGATTTTTAATTTTTGTAATATGTCCTTATTTAATGTGTTTTGTTATCAACAATATGAGCTACTCCTATTTAAATAATTATTTAA
>CAIGRB010083564.1:46325-57163 GCA_903798255.1 Fraxinus quadrangulata | reverse complement strand
TATAATCTTAAAGTTTTGATTATAGAAAACAAGTTAATCTTGTTTATTAACAATTGAATTTAAATTGATTATAATCTTTAAAGCATCCAATGATAAATTGATCGATTGTCGTCAAAAGATCTTAAAAGACAAACATCAAAAAAATATTAAGATCGAGAGGTTAAGAGCTAGATGTCAATAAAAGATCAAGACAAGAGCATAAGAGCCAAAATTTCAAAGCAAGATTAAAAATTAGATTTCATAGTTGGAATATAAATGTACTAATACTTTGATCTTTAGTAATGAATGATAAAAGCTCAAAAATCACTTTGTACACTAAAAGCCATTTTGATTATCACTTGCATAAAATATTTTGACCAAAAGTAAAATTGATTTTTAAAATAATGTCTGAAACTAGATTATATTTTAAAAACATCATTTACCTTGAAAACTAGTTAAAAACGCTTTTCAAGAGTCAAAATATTCAAACCAGATCAAACGGGGTCAAAATGGGAAAAATCGGCTGAAATGCTCGGACGTCCAGTCTGAGCATACGGACGTCCGAATTCCCAAAAAGTTTTGCAAAATCTCTCTATAAATTCGTGACAGACGAACGTCCGATTGATGCAACGGTCGAATTTTTTAATGTTAGCTTTCATATATATAAAACTGCTATTTTGGTTGTTCGAATCCAAAGACGAACGTCCAATTAATTGTCTAGTTCGACATAGTATTTTACTTTTTGAACTCTATAAATACCCTCACTTTTTCCAATTTTTAATAAGAGTTTCAAGAGCATTAAGTGAAATATATTTTAAGAGAATTCTTTGAGGCTGCATTGCACTCATTTAATTTATTTTTTCATATCAAAAAATTTATTTGATTCAAACTCTTTTCATCGTCTTTATAAAAAAAAATTATCTTTTTTTTTACTTAACTTATTTCTATCATTCATAGAAGGGCGATATATTTTGAAGAAAAATTTTGAATTTATATTGTATCTATTTCTTGTACTTCTCTATATTAAAATTTTGATTAATTGAATTAAACTTGTAAAATCATAATATTCATTAAAATTTCTCATATTTTTTTTCGTACTTAATTTATTACTATTATTCATTAAAAGAAATATATTTTGAGAAGATTTTTTTAAACTTAAATTGCATTTAATATTTCTTCATCTTTTCATTGAAATTTTTTTATTGATTGAATCTAATTTTTAATTATCATATTCATTAAAGTTTTCATCTAACACTTGAGCTATCATTTATTGTTATTTATTGAAGCGTTAACCCCTCTTAGTATTTAATTCGTTTGTATCATTTTGTATTGTTATACTTGTAGGTCATATTAAGATTCCGTAAAGCTCAAAGTCGTGGGTTATATTGAGGTCTCGTAAAACTCAATATTGTATAAGGATCGATGTTCATTGTTTGTAAATCACCAAAAGCATTGTCAAGGGTTAAATTGCACTATAAGTCAATCAATATAGTGAAAATGCATCGCTCGTGTTGGAGAGTTTGGTAACAAAGGACATAGATCATTGTTTTGGATTGAACCTCAACAATTAAATCGTCAACATCATTCCTTCCATTTTATTTTTTCATATTTGTGCTTATTATTTGAATTAATCTATTTAGTCCTTACTTGCTTGAATTTAAATTATTTTTTTGAAAAAAATTTAAAAATCAATGCACCTCCTCTTGATTGACTAGCTTGGAACATAGTTTATATAAACCACTTAAAGAGGCTCTTTTTTAAGAGTGATGCAATTTCAGTCACACAAGTAAAAAAAAAAGACTTTTTGTGGTTGCCAACCAACTAATTTAGAGCGTTCATTAGATCTAGCTATGAACTGAATAGAGTAGAAAATCTTCCATTAGATTTAACAATGAACTAAACAAAGTAAAAAAAAAAAAAAAGATTTAATATAGCGAACTCTAAATTTATGAAAACAGAGCTTAGTTTGTTTGCATTTTGTTAATGTAGGGTACTTCTTGATGCACGTATTGTCGTTTTTGAAGTTCAGAGTACGTCTCTATTTATCATCTCAAGCAAAATTGAGTATAGGGGTTAGGTGATGAGAATGACTCAACATAGAGTTAAATGAATTATATCAACCAAACTATTTCGGGTGATACTTTGAAAGGACTTTTCACCTTGTAGAGGCTCTCCAATTTGTTGGCTAGTTTGAGAATTTGTAATCCCTCTCCTAGTAGAGGCTCTCCATGTCATGTAGCAAACTTGATATAGATGATGGACGAAATTATAACGGTCTGAAGGTAGTGAAATTCCTTGTTGCGTAAGTTTCGTTCTACACGAAATGCATAACTATCTAGGCACTCTGTTGGAGAGTGACTCGGTGAAATAGACTATATGTGAAGATGCTGACTATTTTCAATTGGACAGAAAGACCTCATGACGCTTCAATATCCCATTTGGATTAGGTTAGGTCCCTAACCACGAAACATATGTAAACCTAGGCCATCTTTTGCTGAACCACAACTTCCTCCTCAAAAACCCGAGCACCGGCTATGGTGTACTGGCCATGTTTATATCCAAGCCATTCGAGGCAATTCTTCTTCCAACAGGCCATTGTAACTGCGTGCTATGGAATTGAACATATTATAATTTTAAAGTTTTGATTATAGAAAACAAGTTGATCTTGTTTATTAACAATTGAATTTAAAAAGATTATAGTCTTTATAGCATCCAATGATAAATTGATCGATTGTCGTCAAAAGATCTTAAAAGACAAACATCAAAAATGTATTAATCAAACGTCAATAAAAGATCCAGACAAGTGCATAAGAGCCAAAATTTCAAAGCAAGATTAAAAATTAGATTTCTTAGTTTGAATATAAAGGTACTAATACTTTGATCTTTAGTAATGAATGATAAAATCTCAAAAATGACTTTGTACACTAAAAGCCATTTTGATTATCACTTGCATAAAATATTTTGACAAATAGTAAAATTGATTTTCAAAATAATGTCTAAAACTAGATCATATTTTAAAAACATCATTTACCTTGAAAACTAGTTAAAAACGCTTTCCAAGAGTCAAAATATTCAAACCAGATCAAACGGGGTCAAAAGAGGAAAAATCGGCTGAAATGGTCGGACGTCCAGTCTGAGCAAACGGACGTCCGAATTCCTAAAAAGTTTTGCAAAATCTCTCTATAAATTTGTGAAAGACAAACGTCCGATTGATGCAACGGTCGAATTTTTTATTGTTAGATTTCATATATATATATATATATAACTACTATTTTGGTTGTTCGAATCCAAAGACGAACGTCCAATTAATTGTCTAGTTCGACATAGTATTTTACTTTTTGAACTCTATAAATACCCTCACTTTTTCGAATTGTTAATAAGAGTTTCAAGAGCATTAAGTGAAATATATTTTAAGAGAATTCTTTGAGGCTGCATTGCACTCATTTAATTTATTTTTTCATGGCAAAATTTTTATTTGATTCAAACTCTTTTCATCGTCTTTATCAAAAAAAAATTATCTTTTTTTTGTACTTAACTTATTTCTATCATTCATAGAAGGGCGATATATTTTGAAGAAAAAATTTGAATTTATATTGTATCTATTTCTTGTACTTCTCTATATTAAAATTTTGATTATTTGAATTAAACTTGTAAAATCATAATATTCATTTGAAGCGTTAACCCCTCTTATTGTTATTTAATTCGTTTGTATCATTTTGTATTGTTATACTTGTGGGTCATATTGAGATTCCGTAAAACTCAAAGTCGTGGGTTATATTGAGGTCTCGTAAAACTCAATATTATATAAGGATCGATGTTCATTGTTTGTAAATCACCAAAAGCATTGTCAACGGTTAAATTGCACTATAAGTCAATCAATATAGTGAAAATGTATCGCTTGTGTTGGAGAGTTTGGTAACGAAGGACATAGATCATTGCTTTGGATTGAACCTCAACAATTAAATCGTCAGCATCATTCCTTCCATTTTACTTATCGCTTTCATATTTGTGCTTATTATTTGAATTAATCTATTTAGTCCTTACTTGCTTGAATTTAAATTATTTTTTTGAAAAAAATTTAAAAACCAATGCACCTCCTCTTGATTAGTTATTCTTGAGCTATTACTTAGTTTAACAGTTTGCTAAAAAAACATAATACAATTCAATTATTTACTTCATGGGTATTCTCTATCAACTTTTTGAAAGAAGGAACCATTAGTTATTCTTGATCGACGTTATTGCTCTCTTGGAGTCGAGAGGACAATTTGCTTGACTAGCTTGGAACATAGTTTATATAAACCACTTAAAGAGGCTCTTTTTTAAGAGTTATGCAATTTCAGTCACACAAGGAAAAAAAAAAAAAAAAAGGACTTTCTGTGGTTGCCAACCAACTAATTTAGATCGTTCATTAGATCTAGCTATGAACTGAATAGAGTAGAAAATCTTCCATTAGATTTAACAATGAACTAAACAAAGTAAAAAAAAAAAAAAATTAAGATTTAATGTAGCGAACTCTAAATTTATGAAAACAGAGCTTAGTTTGTTTGCATTTTGTTAATGCAGGGTACTTCTTGATGCACGTATTGTCGTTTTTGAAGTTCAGAGTACATCTCTATTTATCATCTCAAGCAAAATTGAGTATAGGGGTTCGGTGATGAGAATGACTCAACATAGATTTAAATGAATTATATCAACCAAACTATTTCGGGTGATAATTTGAAAGGACTTTTCACCTTGTAGAGGCTCTCCAATTTGTTGGCTAGTTTGAGAATTTGTAATCCCTTTCCTAGTAGAGGCTCTCCAATTTGTTGGCTAGTTTGAGAATTTGTAATCCCTCTCCTAGTAGAGGCTCTCCATATCATGTAGCAAACTTGATATAGATGATGGGCGAAATTATAACGGTCTTAAGGTAGTGAAATTCCTTGTTGCGTAAGTTTCGTTCTGCACGAAATGCATAACTATCTAGGCACTCTGTTGGACAGTGACTCGGTGAAACAGACTATATGTGAAGATGCCGACTATTTTCAACTGGACAGAAAGACCTCATGACTCGTCAATATCCCATTTGGATTAGGTTAGGTCCCTAACCACGAAACGTATGTAAACCTAGGCCACCTTTTGCTGAACCACAACTTCCTCCTCAAAAACCCGAGCACCGGCTATAGTGTACTGGCCATGTTTATATCCAAGCCATTCGAGGCAATTCTTCTTCCAACAGGCCATTGTATCTGCGTGCTATGGAATTGAACATATCGTTTTCAACAAAAAGAAACATCAAAAAGGCAAAAAATATAGAAACTAACAGTTGGCAGAAAATAAATAACAGTGACTGAAACAGAATCAATTCATTAATCATATTCTGATCTGCTTCTACTACATTAGTATAATCTGTAAATATTCAATCTTACAATCAACAATGCAACTCGAGCAAAATGTTGTCCATATCTAATCCTTTAAATTGCTATATTCCTGCAGGAATTGTAAAACTAATAGGATACTTCTGTGCATTTTCTGATGAAACTTGTGATGAAATCTGTATTGACTTCTTAATTGATTGATCAAATCCGGCATCAGTGCTTGAGATCATGCCACCCTTAAGTTCTTCCATTTTCAATTTTCCTTCAGAAAAACTTGATACAATTTCATCGTCCACATTTTCTGCATCTTCTCCAGAAAAATAAACTAGGGAATCCTCCTCGGACGAGAAACCCCATTCATCTGGAGACAAATCACGACTAAATTCATCGCCACACTCAGTTACGAGCAAAATAGGTTTGATTTCATTCAAGCTTTCCTCGTCCTCTAGTTCTTCGACCTCATCACCATTGTCCAAAACTTCAACAAATGGATGATTCAACAGCATTTCAGCTGTCCATCTATACATGGTCTTTCTCACAAAACAACCCTTAAGAAAATCCCTTGCTTCCTGTGATATCTCATTCGGTATTTTAGGCAATGAATTCCCTTCCCCGATCTTCCTAAGAATATCATCAGCATTCAACTTTTCTTCTCCTTCCCATGGAGGTTGCCCCGTTAACATCTCAAGAACAATACACCCAAGCGCCCAAATATCACACGGAGCCTCTTGCACGTGATCCACCACAGCCTCCGGTGACAAATACATAGGGGTACCCCTCCAATAAGGCTCTAATTTCCTCTTCATACTCTGTTTCGTCCTTCGTTTTGCCAACCCAAAATCCCCAATCTTTGCCCTAAACTCACTAACCCCCCCTCCCCCTCTTCTAGCATTCGACACAAGCAAAATATTATCCGGCTTCAAATCACAATGTACATACCCAATACCATGTATATGATTTAAACCTCTAAGAATACAACTTGCATATACCTTAACCTCAAATTCAGGCAACGATTTGCCACCAAATTTCTTGATCCTATCGGCTAAGGTTCCGCCGGAGCCATACTCCAGCAACAGGTTATACACCATCACACCATTATCCCCCATTGTGATCTCTTCACCGAGGCATTTAATTATGTTAGGGCAGCCTTTAACATTGCTGAAAACCTCTCTCTCCTTCTGAATTGAACCTGAAACTGAAACCTCAGCAGATTTTACAGCCATGATAGATGGAAAATAACTGTGTTTCAATATGGGGTTCTTGAGAATAGCCAAATAAACACACCCAAAACTCCCTTTTCCTATCATTGAACCCCTAAACCATGAGATACCATCTCCATATTTATCTCGAACTTCAATTTCTTTCTTCACCTCCATTATAAATTCACCAATATATGTATATATCGATTACCTGAATTTTCTTGAAATAGGGCTACAAAACAAAAGTGAAACTTATGCAACTTCTCAATGGTTATTGAATTTTAGGTTTTTCAAGAAAACTAAAAACCCATTTAGGTTGAGTGAAGAAAATTTATACATGTGAAGGGTCCCTTGGGGTGGGATGAGGGGGTTGGGTTATTCTCTGCAGTGTCTTACATGAAATTGTTAAGAATAAAACAGCACTTCTCTTTTAAGGAAATGAAAGTACGGAATATTATAACTGGAATAACGGTCGTGTCTTTTAGCGTGTGGCTATGTCATTCTTCATTTCACATTCCGCCTTTTGAATAGTAACAAATTCAGTATTACTAGAAACCTACGTGTTTATAACGATTTACGTAACATATGTCATATGGTTAAATATAATTAGGTCAGAATTTCTTCAATCAAATAATAATAAAAGAACTTCCTCACTTTCTTTTTGACATATCGTCTATATGTAATTTCATTATTTATAAATAGTATTATTCTACTAAAAATGATGTTACTACTTGTATTTATTTGGTTTTTTGGGGAACGAGATGCATAATTGAATTGTCGTCGAGTTCTAGCTTATTTCTCATTTTAAAAAGATTTTTATAGGGTTAGCGAGTTTGTCGTAAGAAATCTATATAGCCTCCTTCCTAGCCTTTTGCTAATTGAGTTTGCTTCCTATGAGCTCATGTATTATTGTGCACGTAGATAGGGTTTGACTTTACAAATCCAAATACTATATGATTGGATTATAGCGATGTTGGTGGGACAAGCGATAGTATGGACCTTCACACAATACATATACAAGAAAACTAAAGTAGCGAGAAACCTAACCGCAATAGAGGCATTTGTCTCCTTTATTATTGCCACTTTTGCAGAGCACTTGTCCACAAATTATAATACATCAGTATAGGATATTATCACTCTCAAGACAATGATACAAGCAGTACTATTAACAATCATCTGCTTGTTGGTCTTTTTGACTGTTCTAGTTATCATGATCAAATCCAAGTAAGGAGCTATTTTCCTTTAAACCAAAGGTATGTCTACCTTCGAGTTTCCGAAGGAAGTACAACAAATACTGGATCACCAACTATGAATTTCATAAGAACCCGACAATACAATGAGAACATTTTGTTTGTTTGGAGATACTCTCAAATTTCTCAAAGCTATCGTTGGTCGGAATATAAAGGTTTGCCATACGCAACTCCCAATTTATCTCTAGTTCAAATGAAGTGTATAAAATGAACTGTCACAGAAAAGTATAATTACTTCTCATTCGTACAACAGATCATATAGGCAACTTTCAAATTTGGAAAGAGAAAATGAACTTGGGATCCCCAAAAATATAAATTGAAGCTCACAGTAGAATTTGTTCCACTGAGAAAAAAGCCGGTATAGAAATGCACCTTCACAGAATAGATATACTCTCACTTGGAAACCCTATCTATGTACAGTCTCAAACAATTCAATTTTGTTATCGTTTCCTCCTCATTTAACTAAATCCGAGGAAACACCTTCAAGTAAGTGTTGTTTTCCGGAAGTAGGCTGAAAAATCGAAGCAAGAATTGGAGAGATTTTATGTTTCACCAATTGCGCAAGGAATACATGGAGGATTCTTCGATTCGTCTTGAGGAGTGATAGTTTGCAAGCAATGGTCATGAAATGTGTGGCCACAAGGAAGAACGGCAACAAATGGTGGAACAGCAGGCTGATATACAGGACCTTCGGCTGTGAATGAGAGATCCCTCTTGCACAGATAACACTTCTGTTCGATTGTCTTAGGAGGTTCATCAAAAGCTGCAAACATGTAGAAACTTAGTTATTTTATTCCGATGAGTTATAACTCACATTCGTACTATGAGGAAAGTTATTACACAAAAAGCCACAGTTTCTTGAAGTACGGAAAACCTTAGAGAGGATTTTATTGCAGCCAAACTCAGCCAATAAGCAACATTAAGATAAAATGGATCAGCCAACCAGCATATAATGATAGTCCAATGTAGATCATACGCTTTGTAGACAACAATGTCCAAATGACACCAATTGCACCAAAACTTTGAGAACCGCAAAATTATTGAATTTCAATATAGAGATGATGATATGTGATAGTGTCAAAGGAGATACCTTGCCATTTTATATGAAGAGGAGAAGAAGGAACAGGAGGTCGGGCTGAAACAGGAGCTGGAATGCTACGCTGTTGGTAGGGTACAGAGGGGTGTCTATATGGTTGAGGAATCATCCTCTTGCGTTGACTAGAGGGAGCAGATAGAGAATTTTCATTCGCTTCTCTTTTAAGAGATACATTGGAAGCCGGAGATTGGATATTAACTTTTGGAACAGGAATAACCTGACCTGTAAACAGTTTACAACCATCATTACAGGAAGCTACACCTAGAATTCACGCCAATGTAAATGAAAAATAGATGCATAATAAATACCAGTGGCACATTCAGAGAGCTGAACCAATACACCATGCTGAGGTTGACCTGGATTGCATAAAAAGAGGAAATTATGTAGGGAGAACCTTCTAAAAAAATGTAATAAATAACAGAAAATCTGACATAGTTGTACCTGTAGTATTTGATAATCTACAGGGATAAGCTTGAGCTGGCATACAAAGTTGAGAAGGCCCTAGAAAACATAATCTCAGAAGTTATACAGAGCTCAGGCAGTTGCAACATATGTAAGAACAAGAACAAGCACAAGGGAAGAAAATAAGCCATGGCCAACAGTGTTCAACAGTATATACCGATAGCCAATGGAGGTCCAACTGCCTTTTGCAGATAATCAACAGATCCATAATTCTGTGTTTTAAGCAGATTACCTGCAAATTTTCCAAATACAATGTTGAAGATGACCGACATGGGGCAAGGTACTATACTCTTTCTTGGCTGTATATTGTTGTTTTACTCCTTTTTCTCATGTTTATAGAATATTTGTCAAATACTTTGACATTTGATCATACTCTTCTTCATACCACAACACAGTTTGTACATCTGGTAGCCGTTACTTCTTAATTCTTATGCATCTCAGCATGTAATTCCTGTGGAACAAGACCATTCATCCTAGATGTAGTTCCTTTTTTAAAGAAATTGTAACTATGAAGAATTTCAACAATAAGATTTCAAGAAGATAGCTGCCCCGAGAAAATGTCCCCTGGAGAGTTACATCCAGTAATGATTTTCTTACCCTAATCATCCTCATTACATTACAATACTTTAATATCACTCATCAGCCCAAGGACAAGTACTTGTCGAAGACGACTAAGTACCTTGCACAGGGACAGAATTGCATAGAACTTTTTACTGCCATTTTGACGAGAAGCTGAACTAAGAATCATAATTTTTCTTCTGATATTTGTTCATATTAACTAAAATCCATGTGNAACTAAGAATCATAATTTTTCTTCTGATATTTGTTCATATTAACTAAAATCCATGTGTTTCCAGGGGAAAAAACTGTCAGCAGAACGCAGAATTCAGGAATTAGGAATTGTACAATGACTCCCCACAAAAAGAAAAACTATTTTACATATATCCATTTCAGTTATATTTGTGATCAACGAGAGCAATTTTTCAGTTCAATTACACACATAAGTACCAGACTGTTCTAAAACTTCAACCATCAACAATCAATTTTACATGGTTTACCCAGCATAGTTCAACGACATTTGGATTCATACACAGTTGATGACATATTTTAGGACTTCACATAATGCATACTAGTTTTCATTGGGACATCGAGACAAAATCCCGCCTATTCTCTGGCCAACTTTTTGTGTGTTTAGGTTGCGGGAGTTAAATTCACTGATTAAGAGAGCATTTTTTAGTATCACAGTATTTATCAACACAAATGTTTATCACCATAAGTTAGGTGCTCTTACCGACTGGTTGAACTCTACCTGGAAAAGGAATACTGTCAATAACTTGTGGTGTGAGGTCTTCTGATAGTGGAATCTGCTTTCCTGTGTATAAAGTAGAAACAGGACTGCTTAATGGAAGAAATTACTGATTTGCAAAGATTAAATAGTTCATAGTTTACTTTTTATCATGCATAACATAAAAATATGAGATTTGCTAGACGTACG
>CAIGRB010083564.1:34433-46265 GCA_903798255.1 Fraxinus quadrangulata | reverse complement strand
GGGGTGAATTTTTTATTCTTTTTTAAAACATGTGGGGCCCGCCAGGTTGTGAGAGGCCTGGCAGGCCCCTGTGAAACCCCCACCTGTACGTGGGGGTTTTCCCTAAAAATATTCACCACCACCACAACCCACCCACTGATTAACGAATATTATATTGATAAATGGTCAAGATCAACATCCATGCAGATAAAAATGTGATAGAACCCATTGGTTTGACATTTAATGGAGAAGGAACAGTATCAACAACTCGAGTTTGCACACCTTCTGACTGTGGAATCAACTTTCCTGCAGATAAAGTGAAAAGGGCAGTTTAAAGAAAAGACTACGGACTTCTACGAATCAACAAAAAATTCATAGTTGAAATTTGTAAATGAAAGCCAAAAGATTTTTCTTTCTAAGCAATGAAGAAACAACAAATATAATTCAATTTGAGTTCTCAAATACATTGCCCTGTACAACTCATCAAACACATCCTTTGATTACACCAATTTACATTCTACTGGTTTTTCATTACAAGCTGATGACCATCAACTGAAATATGGACACTTACAATGATGACAAGGAAGATATTCCTTGTTATGAAACACTTGGAACCAAAGGAATCTTCGAAGTTCAAAAATTCCTGTTTGGTCCTATAAAATCTCAATCACAGGATGCAAATAATCAAATCAAATCTTTCCCATTTTACCACCTGTAACTAGATAGGAAATATACAGGTTCATAACATGCATATTAAGATTGTCTATAAAGAAAGACATTGCAAAAAGACAAGTTAGTTTAACAGATAAAGCAATATCACAGGAAAAATTAAGGCATTCCTGGATGACACCAAAACCAAATTTTTAATTTGTTTTGCCAATATTTTGATGCAAGTATAGAAGGTAAGTAAAACGACAGAATACTGGTCATGACTTAACAACTTGCAAAAGGTATAAGTAGACATGTGCATGGATGAAAACAGATTATAATTCAAGTGTTCCATAGATTCAGGCTGAAAAAGAGAATAGCTATAGTGTATTGAAGTTAAATAGAACTTATATACTGTTATGATTCACATTGTAAGATATGAGACTGGAATTCTACGTCAGAAGTATGGACTTTTGGGGTGTGGTTTATATAGACTTGAACTGTCCAACTTCAATGGCTAGCTTTTGAGGTATGACTCTCCCAAAATTTATAACATAAACCTACAATAATGTCACCCATTTTCAACTCATTTTTCATATGTGTGGCCACAACATCTAACTGTAAAGTCTAGACTTCAATTATACTAAAAATGCCTTCAGTTTGATATACTGATTATCATCTCATGTTTTAATACGTTATAGAACTACGAGACCTCCGTGTCATTCAAATAATTTAGCGTCTTTTAAAATGTAAGCAAAAAGATTACATGGCCACGGTCCTGAATGTATTGTTTCCATATTAAACACCATTTGTTTCATAAAAACCTAGTTTCCTCCAAGTGATAGCAATTTGGATTAGGATATTGCAGTGATACACCATTTGCTTTTATTTTTCATGTATTCATATTCACGACATGAAATCTACATCTAAAACAAAGTTTTAATACAATTCAAACACCCCAATCTTACATTTCTAATAAAGTTTAAGACAACTTATTTTTATGAACCTTTGACTTGAATTTTAGTTAGCTTACCACGAACATAAGCACTCGTAAAGATGCCAATTCCATTCTCCTCCGTATTTTGGGGGGCCATTATTACATGATGACGAGGTCCGTTACTCTTTATAATCTAGGTTCACAGTTTGCATTGGAATAGTGGCCATATTGAGCATCCAGCTCATTTCAAGCAACATGGAGAAATCAACACGCCAAGAGAATGGTGTTAGGAGTAATTCTGGAACACTTGAGAGTACAAACTCATTCTAAATTCAGTAGAAAATGCAGAATGGTGTCGATTAGATGTAAGTTATGTTGTTTTGTAATCTTCTCATTCATTCACATTAGGGTTATTTAACTATCTGCATACGCAGTAATACAGCAAAATGACACAGTGAAAGCTTGATTTTTCCATAGAAGAATTCCAAATATATCAATATGCCTTCTGAATAATAGAACTACATTCCTAGATCAGAACATCCAGTATTACATAAGGCAAGTGTCTGTGTTATACCCTGTAAACATAAAGACCTCAACCTTATGTTCAAAAAGATTGCAAGAGAAAAAAAATCGTCATGACTCACCTAATTGAGCATGCCTGATGGAGCTCCCTTGATGTCTGAACAAATGGGAATTCATGGAAGAGTCTGATGAGACTTTCATAGAACTACGTGTGAAGTAATTATGTTTCTTGTTAGAGATCGATTGACGAGCAAACAGTGTAAGTTTGTGTAATTCTGATGTCAATGCTGGAACACTAGTACAATCAGGATGAATGATGGAAGTGCTGCTGCATGGCAATGGGGATACAGCCAGATCACCTTGACAACCTAAATGCATATTGAAGTTCGTAGGAAAAGTTCCCTGCATATCAGCTTCTGGAGTCTGTAAACAAGGGGATGGAGTAACATTTAGCTGCCTAACATTGTCACCTCTGATATTTTCAGCTTCGTTACAAACAAATTTCTGGCAACTTAAATTGTGAGCCAAACATGATGATACACCAGCATCAGTTTGGGAGCTTACTGTTCTACCAGTCAATGGGGGAAGACTGGAGGAGCTTTGTAAAGTTTCTTGAATAAAAGAATTATGTGGGAAAGACAGAGTTTCCTTCATTTTACTGGGAACATCTTGAGTATTGAAATTACTATTGGACATCGCTTCTGCATTATCCCCAATTCCAAGTGTCAGAAAACTCCCATCAGCATTTCCTGGATAACCAAACTGAATAGGACTGGCCTTGACATCATTGTTAATTTCTTCAGCATGCTGCAATATAGAATGGCTAAATCCTAAACTAGGAAAATTTCCACTTATACGTGTCCTGCTACTATTTTTAGCTTCTCTTCCTTGTGTATTCATTGGATAACCAGCACTAGCATTGCCTCTTGCAGGCATGAAATTCATGTGAACCTTCGAGCCCTCATATTCTGCAGGGAACGTGTTACTGCCATCAATTGACTGACAAGATTCTTTTGTGCTCATTTTAGTAGGTGAGGTTTGTGGAACTCTGGAGAAGTTAGATATATTATTTCTGACGCTTCTTAAACTTGTGCCAGTCTGTAGATTTGCCAAGTCATGAGGATTCACACGACCATCAATCATACCCTTTTCAGTCCTGTTCTCAGGTGGGTAAGGGAGAGACACATATGGGTATGAAATATGGTCCAGCCTAGAACTATAAGCACCACCAGGAGTAAGTTGACTTGGCCTAGTGGTTGGTGCAAGTTTTTTGCGTTCTCCTACTGAATCAGTCAAGGCAGGTGGATTGCCAAAGCCCTTTGATTGGTAGAGATCTAAATAAACAATGATGCAAACAGAGTCATTTCATAATTTCAACTGAACAAAGTAACAATTACTAAATAAAGCAAAGAAAAAGCACAGCATAGGCATATAATGTGCCCCTGGAATCAACTTATTACAATCTTCCGAACCACCGCTGATGTGATATAAGCCAACAATGCACTTTTCCCTCTTTTGAAAAAAAAAAAGAAAAGAAAAGAAAAGAAAAAAAATTAAAGTAATTTTTTATTCACGTTTACTTAATGGGGGAGAACACCCTCATCTGCCAAGAAACAGGTGCTAAGGCAATAATCTTGGCAATGATTATGATTGAGATGAACATTATTTTCTGACGAACTGTGACATTTGAAGGACAGAGAAATAATAAAATTCCTCAGAAGGCCTGTAAGGCCTAAAAACACTGCAACTCCAAATATCCTACACACCATTGGAACCACCAACATTTTTGACAATAAGAAGATAGAAATCGGCCAATCATCCTTATGGCATTCCTAGGACTACTCTTTGTATCAGTTTTGTTGTCTTTTACATTTAGTCTCTTATCTATAAAGCCAAGAAAACCTAAATTACCATTGAAAGTGGGTAAAAAATGTTATATGCATCACATCAAATACCCCTTTACTAAGTCTTTCTTTTATTAAATAGACAAGTCTTCCACTTCTATTTATGAGACACAACTATATTTTCATATTTTCCATTCAATACATGTGATATAAACCCCAAATAGTGTCAGAGAAAAACATAATTACAGCATAAAATTTCACATGTAGTGAAATTATGCAAATTCAGAAAACAATAACGAAATTACAAAATTCTTTTTACTCCTATTGAGGAAAAAAAAAAAGTAGCCAGCTTATTTCTAGCTTAAGGATAAAAAGAACAGAACTCTAACCTCAACAGATATTTAAACAGAACTAATTCTAACTCAAAAGCAACTTTACATACTTGATCATTGAATTACAGCCAAATGCAAAATTATCCATTAATTTGAGTTCAAAATCACACGTATAAAATCATATATTAGATAGAATTCACCATTACATCATCAATCAACTCAAAAAACCCACAATGGCTCATACCAGAGAGAAGTTCTTTTAATCGGTGAAGTTTCAAAGAGCTGATTCTAGAGAGAAGAGGGCGAGATGTGGGTTTTGGCGCTTAGGGCTCTACTGAGATTTTAAAGGGTTCGGTTACAAGCCCACTTGCTGAACAAAGGGGCCCACATGTGACACCTCATCTTTGTTAAAGCAAGAGGCTATTAGTTACGTGTATTGTTGACGGGGTTAATTCTAGGGAAAATTTGACAAGCCCGTTACGGTATAACGTTGACAGGTTTAATTCGAGGGAAAAATTCACCAGCATTATGCGACAATTCAATTTTCAGTTTTAAGTTTCAAAATTTAAAATTCTTTTATTAATTAATTAAACATATTTTATTAATTAAATATATTAAGATCACAATTATACAATTAATTATCACTGCGTACTTATAGGTCACGACGTCCCATATTATCTAATTAATTGATTACAGATTATTTCATGACGTAGTCACAATAAATTTTTTTGATATGTAATTTATTCGTTGATCATAGATTTTCAAATTAATGGACCACGAATTATCAAATTTTTATGTTACAAATATTCAAATACTTTGTCACATATCACATCACCGTTAACACCATGGTCACTTGCGATCGTTGCCGTCGACATCACGTCCAACAAAATCGCCACCCCAGATCTACTACCAAAAAAATCACCCCAACACCAAAACATTAAAACCAACACCACTCCAAAAATCAACAAACCAAAAACACCATGAAATGTAGCAAACTACCACCATCATCATTCTCCAGCTGCAGCGCTCAAAACTCTCCATCGACGACGGTGCAATCTCTACATCAGCGGTATAGATCTAAGAGAAGTCGCAGTCGCGCAACGACATCATTGATCTTAGATGTCGGCGTTTTAGCTTCCCTACTTTCAACGAGACGCCAGTGCAAATCTTCTCCAGCGGGCGACGATGCAATTTCCGGGGGGTGGCGTCACTCAAATCAGATCACAACAATTTGGCATTTAATAGCGGCTTCAACTTGAGCGAGCCGTTAGTAGTCACGACTCCATGGTGAATGACCGCCGCTGTGCGTTCAACGGTAGTCTCCGACAGTGGGTGTGGCAGCGCCAGAAGTGTAAGTCAGGTGGAGAGAACGAGACGAGAGAAAATGGAGAGAAATGAATTTTAGAGCTTGTTTGGGAAAGATTAAAATTAAATTAAAATTGAAAAACTAGCTGCCATTATTGACTTGTATTAGACGGGTGAGACTCAATATTGACTATATTTTCAATTTTCATTGGATTTTAATTGCTACCAAACAAGCTCTTAATGTTTGGGATTAAATTGGATTGGAAGAAGATGGGATTGGATATATTTTATATTATTATTAATATTAATAATTAAATTAACACTTGATTTATAATTAAATAAACTTATCATCTGATTTTTGAATTATGATGTTGAAAAGTTCGATCTAATGTAATTTCCACTTAATTCTATCACGAAAGTGGGAGGACCCAATTTAACAAATAATAATATTTGTAGTAGTAGTAGTAGTAGTAAAAATAAAATTGAGATTTTTTTTTCTTTTTTATTGTGGTGTAGTTTCTTACGGCTTTCTCACGAACAAACTACTATTATCCCATTTTATAAATTTGTCGAATAGAGGCTAGGAAAGTGAGATTAAAACAAAGAGTTTTGAGGTAGTAGTTATTAAATTTTTTTAAAGTATCAATTTTGAGCATCTATGAATGGATCGACTTTGAGTAGTCTTAGTATCAATTTTTATAACAGTTAAACTCATGTTTGAGAGTTTATCATCCATCGATTATGAAAGTTTTTTAAAAGAATAAAATTATATTTATGTCCCCTAATGAAATTTCCAATTTATAATTTCCTGTATGATATTTTTAACTCATAAGTGATATTTTAATTACATGTACTTTTTTTACATATAATAATTAAGGTAAAAAGATAATTATTTCACTTATAAGTGAAATTTACGACTATAATTATTTTTAAACAAATTTTAACAATTTTTTACACTAAAGTATTTTTTATGTGTTAATTTTGAACAAAATATGTTAGCAATAAATAATTATTTTTAAAAAGGTAAAATTATGAGAGAATATGAGAAACGATCAAAACTCATCGATTGGTTAGTTGAAAGAAACGGTCAAAATCACATTACATCGATTTTTGAGTGGTTTTTAAATCATTCAAAATCGATATTAAATCGATACGCAATAAAACTAGCAAATATCGATTTTTTCAATCCCTCATAAACGGTGTCATCTATAATCGATCAAACAAACTCCCAAGCATGCCTTTAAAGACGAGTTCCTTATAAAGGATCTATACCTTCTAGGGCATTTCCCAATCAAGAGGCATAGGCCACGCACCAAACCGAGCTCCTACAGCACCTCCATGAGGCAGGTAAGGACATCATATATGTAAATAGCACTGGAAAAGGAAATTGTTGAAACGCAACAACAATGAGATTATAATAAATTGGCGATAAAGCGCACAGATAGTTTTTGAATCCAAAGCTCAAGGGAGATAACCCGATGATTGGGTTAATAGGACTAGTTAGTACTTGTTGGAAAATATATGTAATTTATCGAATTTATTGTACAAAATTATATGTTGAAAATAACCTTTTTAGTAAGTGAAAAATTGGACAGGGTTTCGACTTACTCAATGAAGAAGGAAAAAATAATATGATCGAGGCAAGAGTTCAGCTCTTTTTCTTTAAGTAATAATGTCTTGCATTGGTGCGACAATCTTCCGACATTAGTCTCTCGAGATACAATGACCTCGACTTATAATAGTAACACTTCAAATTATAAGACGTAACAAATTTACTAATGTTTTGACCTCTCTGAATCGGAGATGACTAAAAATGCAAAAAAAAATAATATTCGAGATTGAAATACAAAATACAAAATAGAGCATGAAGGAAAGAAATATTATTTTTACAGAAGGGAATTTAATTGATTTTAGAATGAATGAAATCCAACATATGGGGGTCAAATCATAGAAGATGCAAGGTTATTTTCAAAAAATGCAACTGTTGAAAAGATGTTGTCTTGAATAGATACAATACAATCTTTCTGGATAGCAATTGTTCAAACAGACAAATAGTCATTTCCAGAAGATGCCAGTGTCATGAACAGAAAAATTTGGGAAGAAAAAATAAATAATATAATTAAAATATTATATGCCAACATGGACCTACTACAAGCCCACACCAGAGCCTTCCCCTTGCATTCTTATTCCTCGCTTTACAATAAGTCCTCATATCTCTTATATTATTGATTTTCGTTGGGGTCATCCATAGTCCTCATATCTCTTATCATCAGCAAAGTATTTATATATGTCTATAACCAGCTTATGTTTTGAGGCAATTCATAAATCTTACCTCTTGCATTTTTATTCCTCGCTTCGCTAGCTCCTAGCCTACAAGATGACCTTACTTGTCAAAGTCTATGCCTTGTATAAATATTCACGTCTATACTTGAGGGCTATTGTTATGTCTCATCCCACGTGGCAATCAGCTGAGCAAAGACGAAGTAAGAGACCATGCAAGGTCCACACTCCACTCTACCTCGCTCCACTATGTCTCCGAGGTGGTTAGGTAATTGGACGAGGTGGTAGGACACCTCTTGCGAAGTAGTAGCACTTCTTTTGAGGTGGTAATTCCTCGGTAAGGTGGCACACTCCACTCCCCTATGTCTCTCTGAGGTGGTTGGGAATTGAGCAAGATGGATGGACCACCTCTTCTGAAGTGATAGCACTTCTTCCAAAGTGGTACTTTCAAGGTGAGATGCAAATTCCTACTACAGTATATTATCGAATTCGAAGGCATCTCCTATGAATGACATATTTTATGAAGACTATCTCAGTTAAAGATATTTCATACAAAGATACTCGGTATACAGGGTCGATTTTGGGCTGAGGCAAGTGAGGCCCGAGCCTCAGGCCAAAAAGTAGAGAGGGCCTCATTTTTCGGCCGCCCATTTTTTTTTCTTTTGAAGTTAGGCCCAGCCGGCCAAACATTGAGGGCAAAAAAAAAATATTTGGCCAAATAAATTTTTTTTTAATAACCTAATTCCCAATTCCCAAACCCTTTACCCGTTTGTACGGTTTCTTTTGGCCTTTGTCAATTATTCCCAAACGGCTAAATCCTTTACTGTCGACGCCGTCCGCTGAAGTCCGGCCCTCTGTTAGTCTATCAACCGGCCTTTTACTGTTTTACATATTCGATTTATTCCGGTACGGTAAGTGAAAATCGGCCCTGCTCACTGTTCTTCTTCGATGTAGCAATCATGGTCTTTAATTTCTTGTTTCAAACTTTTAGTGTTTGACTGTGCGTGTTTAATATCTTGTTTCAATTTTGTAATGTCTTGTTTTGTTTCAAACTTTTCGTGAAAATTGAAATCGATTCGGTCCTTGTGCAATTGTGCTTCAGCCTTCATTTACGCTTGTTCACATAATTCATGAATTAGGCCTCATTAGCCAATTTATACTCCATTGAAGTTGAAGGGCTGCTGGCTGCTTGTACCTGGCTTGATAGTTGTTTATCTCCTTCCAAATCTTAAAAATTGGAAAAAGTTGTTTGATAAAAATTAGACTTGCTACTGCTAGTTGCTAAAATGCTAGGTAATTTGTATTTGGTATATCCATTTGATTTGATTAACGAATAAGGCAGACTTCAGACTTGCTATTTGCTAAGTTGCTTTATGATTCAGGAATTTATTTAGAAAATGTTAGTTGTGAATAGGGTGTGATTCCATGTGGTTTAACATTTTATTGATTACTAGTAAGACGCAAGTGCAATATACGTGCCATAGTATAGTTGGCTATATGATTGCGTAAATATTAAAAATAATTATTTGTCTTAAGCATTAGTTACATTAAACTTAAAACACTTGAAATAATTATAGAATCTCCAATTAAATGTATCAGTTGCACCAAGATTTAATTTCTTTACCAAAACCCTATGCAAGACGTATGTAGTCAAGACTAATTAATTAATGATAATACAGTGCAGAATTTAGGATAAATCAAGGGTCTCTATCAGTATTAAAATCACAACACAACGAAAACTTCCATCAAAGAGGCAAAAAGAATGACAAACTATCATCTAACTTCATAAATTCCGTCGAATATATTTTCAGCACGTTCTAATGATACTGTACATTAAATTCATATAAAAAAAATCAAAAAAATCCACTTCATAGAAGATATTTGCCTACCGACACTGCATGATGTAGGAGAAATGAAAATTT
Source organism: Fraxinus quadrangulata (assembly GCA_903798255.1). NCBI lineage: Eukaryota > Viridiplantae > Streptophyta > Magnoliopsida > Lamiales > Oleaceae > Fraxinus > Fraxinus quadrangulata. Next base: position 36,496 of record CAIGRB010083564.1, on the reverse strand, counting down.
GAGAGAGAGAGAGAGAGAGAGAAACGAAAAAACGAAATGATGGTTGCGTGTGAAGAGGAATATAAACAATCACGACTTTACGTTTCATAATTCATGTAAAATTATTTTTGATATTTAAATTTTGTCGATCATATATTTATCGTAGCCTTATTTCAAGATTTCAAAGAAAAATTGAAAAGCATGATTTTATGTTTAATAATTCATGCAAGATAATTTATGTTATTTAAACTTTATCAATCATATATTTATCATGGTCGCCCTTTAAACTCTTGAATAAATTTTAAATAGTTGAAAATGAACATTTGTAGTATAAAATATCGAATCAAACGTAAAAATTGAAGAAAAATGAAATTGAGAGAAATTGACGTGAGTTTGGAGGTTGAGGATGGAGCATAAAAGAAAAATTAACGATTATGATTTTACGTTTAATAATTTAAGATAATTTTTATATTTAAATTTAATCAACAATATATCTATTATTATCAAATTTTAAATTTTAAAAAAATTTGAAATCGATCCAAATGGATATTCATATCGTGAAATATCGAATCTAGAAAAATAAAGTTCGAAAAAATGACATTGGAATAAGGTTGTGATTAAAAAGAAATATAAACAATCATGACTCTACGTTTCACAATTAATGTAAAATTATTTTGATATTTAAAATTTATCGATCATATATTTATCATGGCCGCACTTTAACATTTTCAACAAATTTTAAATCACTTAAATCGAATATTTGTTACTTAAAATACTGAATCAAACGTAAAAAAAAAGTGAAATTTATCGATCATATATTTATCATGGTCGTACTTCAACATTTCCAACAAATTTTAAATCGCTTAAAACGAATATTTGTAACTTAAAATAATGAATAAAAAATAAAATATAAAAAAATAAAAATGGCTTATCAAAAAGGGCTTAGCCGAGCCCTTAAAATACTGAATCAAATGTTTAAAAAAAAAGGCTTAACTAAAATGGCTTAGTCGAATCGAGTCATAAAGCCATGTGGCTCGACTCGACTTATGAATAGTAACAAGGAAAGTGCCCCTTTTATTTATGTAGGAAAAGGGTAAATTGCGTAGCTTAAGAAAGAGTGATGGTGTCATGGTTAATGTGAACTTTTGATTTCAAGCTTGTGAGATGCGATGACGGAATAGGGTGTGATTCCATAATTTTCGTCGATTTTCTACTTCTCAATAGATTGCAGCAGATACGTTTAATCTATTTTTCATATTGCTCTTATAAAACATAATGGCTACTTTTTAACCTTTGATCATACGATCACATGCCTATGACAGTTGGGATTGACACTTGTGAGCTTGACTACTAAGATGTTAGGATGAGGCAACGTGTTATGCATACAACAAACATCACTTCTTCTCACTTGATTATAAATACTCACACATGATGACATCAAAAGGTAATTACAATTTGGTAATTTAGTCTAAATCCTAGTCAAATCCCGTCTCTCTCATCTCTCTTGCACTCATTTTATCCTATTTCGACAATTGATTTGACCGTCGAAGTGCAAATAGTTATCGGGCTTTTTTCTAATACGGTGACCTTTGCATCCTAATTATGTCTTCTAGCAAGAAGGTGATGTCTAGGTAGACGAGGAGGTGGTCAAGATTTTATTAACAACATGATCGGACAGATTTTGAGGTCAAAATGATGACTATTATTTTCTGGTTCAATTTTATTAACTCTACATGTTAAACATTTGTGTGACTGTGTCACAGCAGGGTTATTCAAAGTTTGGTGCAACCAGTTTACAAAAATTCTGCATGTCTTAGACTCTGAAGAAAAAATAAATCCTACTTGCACTAGAGAACTTCATAATTTGCACTTGTTTAAATTCATGACTTACATCAAACCAGCTTCTTGTAGCAAACTTCTGAGAATACATATTACTGGTTTCATGAGACTGAAGATCAGAAGAAATAAGATTACATTATATGACCTACAAAGAAAGCTCAACTACGATTGGAAACTCTATATTACATTCAACCCTAATAATCTGATTTATCAGAACAAGCTCAAGCTGTGACAGGAAGATCTTG